>JAQFYB010002208.1:0-26139 GCA_034694085.1 Pogonognathellus longicornis | reverse complement strand
TGTGCTCAAACAAGAGACAGAACAAGATCTGTCTGAGATTTGAAGCGAGAAGTGTGAGGGATGAGAACCAGCTCATGCACACAACTTTATGACGGGTAGTTAGCTCTTATTTGCCTTTTTACACGTAAAAATCCCTTCTCGTTCTCATACAGCAATACATATAACTTCTAACAAAATTGTAAACACAACATTCGAAAGAAAAGAAAACCTTAGGCTACAACAATTATGGACATCAAGCAGAAGTCATGATTCTAAGTTAATTTTCTTCACCGATTTAAATCGGTCGAATTACACGAATAAACATATTACTTAACATACTACACTATACTGTATTGGTACTAAATATCACAGGTATAATATTTATTGACTAAATCCTTCATATTTAGGTACTTCTAAATAATATGTTGGTTTTCATTCTTTATGATTCATGATTCATCACACAGTCTATGTATATTATGATTTCATGTGGTGTGCCTTGAGTTGAAATTAAAATTATTGTTCCTTCATTTTTCTGTTTTTTTTGCATTTCTGGCCATAAAAGTATTTACAAAAATAATTGACAATAATTGTGCCTAACAATTTAATTTACTAGTTATAGTTTTTTTCTACAAAGGTATACATAGGTACGTTGTACATAAGGTAGCACATTAAAATTTGTCACAAATAGCTAGCGTGCTGTAAACGTAGTGTACTGATTTTATTACTGACTGTTCTGACATAATAACATATTTTTAAAGACCTGGTGAAATATTTATAGTGATACTCCCAGTCCCAGTCAGCAAAGAAGCTTCAGCTTATTTTCACAGGGAAAGTTTACTTACATTTAGTAAGTCATTATTACCATCTAGTAGTAGCTCTCTGTTTATAACTGACTTTTCCATGTGAAACGTTTATGAGATTTCCTCGTCCTTACTCCCTTTCGCAAAAATATACACAGAAAAAGTGTAGAGTTGAATTATACACAAATTAAACAAGACTTGCACAAAACATTAGTCTTATTATTAGCTCTACGTGCTTATTACTTACATACAGTAATTCCTAGTATAAAAAATAACAAACCTAGCACAAACTATAAACTCGAGTTCCTTTCTAATAACAAAATGATTTTTCATATTAGCTTTGCTACAACATAACTGATGAAAACCGATGGTGTTTTATGATATAAACACCTTGATAAACACCCTTGTGTATGAAAGTATGAAATATGTGCTGGTTTAATGAAGACAGTTGTATTGTAAATTATAGAGTTATTGGAAACTCCGAAGCTTTGTTTTCTTATGTACATAAAACATTGGTTGGTCTGCAAAGAGTTAGTGTTACTACCACAAGGCAGTAAATGTCTCATCTCACCCTTAAAACCAGTACATAGCACTTTTTATGTGTTTATATCTTCAACTTTCTCTTATTTTCATCTTTGTGAGCTGCATGTATGTCTATAATACAGAATTGTAAATTGTAACTCATCTGCCCTAACTTGGTAGAAAAAGGTAACTCAATGCTGAACAAACAAAACAAAACCTGATACATTTACATTACCATTAGTTTACTACTCGGAAAGAAATTGTTCCTTGTGTTTGTGTTAGTCTATCGTGTAACAACACTCTTCCTATCACCAAATCATCCTTACAATGCTTTCTTTACTCACATCTTTCTATACCTACCTACACTCTAACAACACAATAAGTACTACATTCAGTACATTCAGTATAAATTCAATGCACATAATGTTTGTACATATTCTTTAGCTGTAAAAGCATTGTGGTTTGCTTTAATTTTATCACTTTTTAAGATAGCAAGCAAAGTTTGCCATTGCTGTATGTATATCTCTTATCTTGTAGGTATTAGGTATAATAGTTTAGGATCTTTACAGACGATGATGAGCTGAAAATAATTTACGGGCGATTACGACCGTTTCCGGTATTAAAATATCGTTTAAGTTCACGAAGCGTCCGTGCAGGACCCTGCACCAATTCCTAAACTATAGACAATTGTAAAACCACAAGTGGATACACAAAGTGTCTTTCGTGGGGAAATCTACACCTCTATTAATAGCCTTTAAATATTATCGGAGCAAAGTCATAGATTTGTAGTTGATATTGTGTTTTGTGGTTGTGGTGCTACACATACAAATGTATACCAATAGTTGTAGGAGATTCTACACGAAGAAACAAGTTAATAATCCTTATATGACAGCTATGTATAATAAGATATTTGCTTTGGAAGGGTAATGGTTAGGGGTAGTATGGTAGGGGTGTTGAGGTTTATGGATAATAATATGGAAACGTTTTCTCAACTCAAATTGTAATCTTGTCAGTTTTGACTGGTTCGTCTGGTGCAGATGAGACCAGACACTAAAAGAGACGGGGGACAGGATAATTTTCCTATAGATAAGTAGTACCTTAAGTAAAAGATATTAGATATGTCTTATCTCAACTACTTACTTAAAATGCTTATCAATAATTCCAATAACTCCTTAATGTAATGCAAATTAATACACATCTGTTCTGTAGATTAAATTATATGATCTGGACAGGCATTTGAATTTAAATTCGTGTAGGTACTTCATATACATATACCCAGTTATTAGCTTATTGTTAGTTAAACAGATATAATAATCTCTTTCTGACATTTTTTACTAATTAACGAGCACAAATCTTTAAACTCGTATTTTGAAAATCATTTTACCTGCAATTAATGAAGGGAAGAATATTAAAGGGGAGCTTTAGCACAATGCTAAACTAAATACATAAAATAATAATACACTTGTGTACGTAGGTATAAGTTAACAAATGAAATCATTAACAATAGGAGAGATGTTTCATTTATTTATGAATGAGTGCGGGTGGAAGGAAGAATATTATGGTGTATGAAAAGATTGTGATTTCTGTCAAAGACAGAGAGATATGAAATTGAGCAACACCCTAAAGTAAATATTGTCTTTTCATGTTCCACTTGTTCCTCAGTTTTGTTACTTTATTTGACTGCACTTGTTCTGTGCATCGTGAAGAAGGTCCTTGATAACATTGTTGAATTTTCACACACCCCCGGCTGTCAATCAAGTTCAATGCAATTGTAAAATTCTAATAATACCTAATACGATTTTAAAACTATGCCCGAAATTATATTGTTGATACTTCTACAGAAACTGTATTCTGTATAGTACACTATAGATTAAACCCTTAGGTCCCTAAACAAATATCATCCCCATATTATTGCATTATATTCAATTCAATTGACTCTAACTGGCTCAGACGCTCAGATCATTACATATTTATCAAACTAATAAGAATGACGATGGCTATTAAATGGGATGTACAAATCCTACCTTTGCATGATCTATTTAAGTTATAAATTATTTGTTTACATTGTGCAAAAAGAATTTAGTCGCCCTCATGAATTTACCTTTAAAAACTGCACACATTGAAGATAATATTATTTTTGTGATATTTCAGATTGCTGAGTGAATCTGAGAAGCGTCCATTCATACTGGAAGCCGAGAGACTCCGATCCGAGCATAAGAGGCAACACCCTGACTACAAATATCAACCAAGGCGGAGGAAACAACGCGTGGAAAAACAACTTGATAAATCTGCTTCTTCTGTTGTATTCAGGTAACATACATACATATCTCAACTCTATATGACTCAGCAAATACCTTATCAACATTCATTTTTTTACTCGAAACTAATTTTCACACTTATATTCTTCAGGACTGCAAAATCTCCTGAAGATCACATGGAAGACCATAGTAATCCTTCATCTCCAATTCCCCCAACCCCTCCAACAACTCCGAAAAACGAGTCGAAAGCTGCAAAAAGAGCAAAACAATCTCAATCCCAGTCGCAAACCGTTGTTGTCGGCGGAAGTCAATCAAGTCCCAGTACGAGTTGTCTAACAACCTCCAGCAACAGTTCCCCGCCAATTTTATCCGACTGGAGTGAACACTACTTGGGAAGTGGTCCTGGAACACTTCCTCTGCACCGTCACCACTACAATCCTTTAGTCGGAGTCGGATCAACCCCAACAGGAACTAATTTGGTGTCTTCTTCCTCTGTAGGCAGTTTGTATGCATCTCCAGCAGCATCTTCATCATCATCCGGAAGTTCCTCTTTAACTTTGCAATCCTCCCCATCCTCTTTGTCATCATCCCATCACAACCCCCATTCCCATCATCCTCATCATCAACATCTTCATTTGAATCACTCTCAACAACAACACGCTGCTGCAGCAGCTCATTTGTCCCACCATCACCATTTGCACCATCATCATCATCCCCTGCCCATGGACTCCCAATCCACGTCAATCAAAATTGAATCTGCTACAGGGACAGACAATCCTTTCAGTAGTTATTCCTCAGCAGGAGGATCCACACAGTCACATAGCCATAGCTCGTCGGTTCCACCCGAATTTCAAAGCAATCCTTTGAGTGCTGCTGCTGCAGCCGCCGCCGCGGCTGTCGCTTCTTCGGCAAATGGACAAAATCCATCTGCCACAGCTGGACTTACTTACATGCATGATCCTCATGTTCATCCCTCCCACTACCAGCAGTATTTCCCGTCTGGTGGCTTTGTTGAAAACTGGGGAGGATTTCATGGGGGCTATCTCTGATTTTACGCCAAAGTAGCTTTCTTACAATGAGTTACCTTTTTTTAAAGAAAAGTAGAGTTTTTCTTGGCAGTTATTTTGTGACATTCGTATATCAATATACAGCAAATCTGTATAGGTATCAGTTAAAATAATTCAGTAGGGAATTAGCCCTTTGATATCAAGGAGCCTTATAAAGTGTAATGAGTAATAAACTAATTTTTAGACTTTGAATTTCATTTCTTTGAGATTATTAAATGGGTAATATTATTATAAAGTTACCTAATCAATGTGTTTGCTAAATAAAAAATCATGTCCGTAAAGGTACCGTGTATACTTCAACTAATTCACATATTATATACAATTATTATAGTACCTTTTCAAACAGGAAATTAATACCAGCTACATAGTAGGTATTAATTTTCAGATAATAATATTATAGAAATTTAAAGAAGTTTATTAGCGTATAGTACCTTTAGTATAGTAAAATTCATTTGTGTAGGTATTTACGTAAGTAATAGGTGTTGGTACTTAGATTAGATTCATTATATGCAATACAGTTATCATTATTATTGAGATTGTGTCCATCCATGTATACATGACAGCTAAGTCAAGATAAATAATTCTAATTTAAGTTAATCACAGTAATTTTTAAACAAGTTAAAATGTAAAATACCATGAATATCATGGAATAACACAGAAAGTCTTGTTTTTTGTAAAAAAAATGTTATTACTATACTCATAGAGGTACTACATCAATTTTATTTTACATTTGTAAAGTGTACTAAACAAGTTTCTAATGAATATTGTAAAAAAACCTTAAGATAAAAAGATGTTATATTATACACACCTAATACCTATGCCAGAAATATAATGCGGTAACCAAAAATACCCTAATCTGTATTCTTATTACATAATTACGTTACTGTAAGTAAAGTATATTACTAAAAGTGTATTTTAATTATTACCTACTGTATAGTATAACTATTCTAACTGACTAATAAACTAACTACCTGTGTAAATATACCTAGTATCACTACTTAAAACGCTATGCTGTTACAACAACATTATTATTATTGTAAGATATGACTAAACTTTGCTTTTACGATGATACATCACTAATAATTAATTAATAATTACTCTAGAAGTACCTACCTAATCTAAGTACTAAGTTTTAATTAAGTTAACTTAGTCCTTGATGTACATTGAATAAAATCTACCAAGTTTCCCATAGAGTCTGTATAAATTATATTTAATCTTGAAAATGTATACATACCTACTATTCTAAGTTGAAAAATTTGTTCTACATACAAATAGCTAGCTAATTATTATCTTATTAATATATGAATGTATGTATGTATTTAATGTAAATTTTGTTGATACTATTACTAATTGTATTGTATTGCAAGTGTACTTACTATTCATACAATTAGGAAGCTAGGTATAAACATAGTAATTAAATTAAATAGAGCAGAGTACTGTAATGTGTTAAAGTTAAGTGTATGTATTAGCATAAAGTATAAAGTATGTGTACATAAACATTATTCTAAATTGTAAGTAGGTGTATATATATCATAAAGTGTATAACGCTATGCGCCTGCTGAGAGTAATAAATTAACTATAAAATGTTTTTGGCCAGTCTAACAAGGCTCTAACCTTTAATTTCAGTTGTGTCACTGTGTCATAAAATCCTTTTCACTAAAATACACACAACTGAATCCCGAATGCATTACATACCATGAAAATTATCACAACGCATAGAAAATAAAATGCTAAAATCTACTTACTGTTTTTGTAACATAAAAAATGGAGCAATATAGCATAAAAGAATGGTGGCTTAAACTATCGGTATCTTTAATTGAATTCACAAGTGTCTCCACGTTAATATCCCACTGTACACTTACAGCCTACAATGCTGTGAAATGGATGTCTTGTAGTAGCTACTTTTTATTTGATATGAAAAATTGGGAAGCTTAAGGTCATCACACGACATTTGATTTAAAGTAGTCTTCTTGTGTGTTGTTGTGTGTAGTCTCTACGGTGCAGTTTACACATAAAGTGTTGAATGAGCTCACTTTACTTTTTCTTGTTGTTACACGCTCCGCTGAGCAAACTGCAGTGATTTTGAAATGTAATGTAGTCATAAGGGAAAGTAACACAAGGTAAAAGCCGTTGTAAAACCGCAGAGCAAAGAGAAGCCTTAACTTTACTACTTAGTCTCTGTCGCTATTTCCCTCGTATGAATATACCTACTAACTAATAATATTAGCGAACTCTGTGTAAAAGTCAAACCGCACAGAGACTAGAGATTACATTACAACTTGGGTTCGGCAGGGACACGAGAGACCGGTATAAAATATATCTTTTGTAAAACTGCCTTTACAACAAGTATTCATCTTTCCATATAAATACGTACATCATACAATACTTACAACATGTGCATTGCATACAGATACATACATACCTTAAACATCAAATCAAGTATCCTCATGCATCCTTATGCTTAATAAATATAAAACTATTAGTCTAATATGTATGTATTAATATTGCCTTGGCTTGCACACACCATCCTTGACTATAATATCGATCCACACTGCTGAATCCTTCAAAGTGATAGAACATCGGCATTGCTATGACTAGCTCTGTATTATGTATGTACTTCGTACTTTTGCTCATGTTAGTCAAGCCAGAGCCACAACAGACTCAAGTATGACGACAACGACGGTGGTACTCTAGCTCTGGCAGTGTGTGTCGTGTGTTTAAGTGTGTACGTTCGTATATGTACGTGTTGTGCGGTGGTGGTAAGAAATCAGCCCATAGCTTTTCTAGTAGCAGTGTAGAAGTATGTAGTAGTGTACAGTTGTAGTAAGCCCATCATCACATCATGTAACTAGAGCAGTTTGGTAGTTGCAACCTTCATGTCGTCGTGCTAGACTGCTAGACTACTTGGCTCTTCAGTTCACAGTGGAGTGGACTCGGGCTCGTCTCGACGGTTCTATGCTCTCTCTGTCTCTTGTACTTCTGTCTGTCTCTTAAAAACTTTCCGTTTTCTTCATAAACGAGTCTTGTCTTCCACTGTCCACTAAACTGTCCGGTCTTTTTCTTCTTCTTCTACAATCTAGACTTCCCATTCATTCGAATAGAAATTCTCTGCTCCACCACGTGTGTCCAGTCATTCATTCTCCTTTTATTCGTGTGTAGTAGCGATATAAACACCAATAAATACCTACACTGAAAAATAAAAGAAAGAGCAAATTGTATATACGTTAGCAGCACATTTTCATAAAACATTTTTATGTGAAATTTTGGCAAATTATTATAGTAGTGTAATTTTGCACAGAAGATTTGCAGTATAAGTCTGTGTTGACTTGAGTAGTAGTGTGTCTAAAAATATTACTTACTTAGCCATGGAGAAAATACTAGTGGATATTTGTAGCGAGCAGCACAGCCCCACGAACACCTGTCTACATCCGCTGTTGATTCCCACGGTAAGTATATCACATTATCACAGCAAAAACTTTTTTCTTGCAAATATTCCCTTGCTACTTAGTTATTCTATATACTCCTCCTATCTGTATTCCCATTCTGAGTCAAATGACGGAAGCAGAATTTTTTGCTTGGATTTCTTTCTTTCCTTTTTCCATATCTCTGTATTGTGCTTTCGTGCATGTATTTTTATATAAAAGTAAGTAGTTCATTCAGATTGGAATGGAGTAGCAAGGAAAAAGATTTTATATGCAAATACTTTTGTGTTTACAAAGAGAGAAAAAGTATAATAGAGTGTTGTAGTGCCTTATGGTACTGTAGTAATGGACTAGGATGTAAGTCGTAAGTCTTAAGGATGTACGGAGTAAAAGTTATGTACTATGTGGCATGGCATTACGAATCACACGGATACGGGCAATAGAAAACCTACCTTCCCGGATTGATCATGCATGCAGGCTAAAAATAGAAAATACCGTAGCATTGAAGAGTTATTCCTGGGTTCCTTCTTTCCGCTCTCCCGCTGGAGTCATACAATACCATTGTTTGCATTGTTAGGTACTTGTACGAGTACTACACTACGGGTCGAGTGTAAAGTGTAATCTAACCAAAGGCCATACAAAAAGTCGTTGTCCGCTTTATATACTTACATACATACGACATTTACACATTTTAATGTCAATTTCCTTTCTAAATCCTTACTGAGCTAGAATTAGGTAATATTTCATTTGTATAACTGGCACTTCTAGTGTTTCATGTAGGTATGTCTCAATTTTGCAATGCATAAATGATTTTCTTTCTATTGTATGTCTGTACGTGTGCAAAATGTTAAAATATGCTTACCTGAGCCTGTGCGTGCATTATTTATCAGAAAATGCTATTTTTAACATTATTCCATGGCATAGTGGAAGAAGGTGAGACTTGAGACGTGTGGTGGAGATTACATTTCATATACAGCCTGTACTGTAGGTATACACAGAAAAATATTAGAAATAAATAGAATGTAGTTTTCTATGGCAAGGCTATGCTATGACTGCATGCGCTGTCATTCATATCAATTCGTAAATGTGTTTACAGCACAGCATCGGTATCAACTTTCATTTTGATATAAAGAGAATCTGTGCAATCTGTCACACCACAGTTACACATTTAAAGGGAACACAGGGAGTTGTACTTGAAAAGATACAGTTAAAAACATACGTACGTAAAGACATAATAATATTTCTATTGAGGTTCACATAGTGGGTAATAAAAAGGATAAGAAGATCATTCAGTGCAGAATGGCGGAGAAGAAATCATTCACCTTTTACGTGAAATACCCGACACATTTGTCTGTCGTTTTGTGTATAGTATAGAATTCGGAGGGAATGGATGAGATTCAACGAGATTAGTATTAGGGTATGAGTATATTGTGGCTTTGAGTTTAAATGTTTGTATGAAGTATATATTGTAGGAACACTTAATGGAGTACATAATATTATTAGGTGATATAATGTAATGGTGATGATATAATTCGGATTTCGGAGGATAGTACCTACTCTATTTTCACATCTGTTTTTTTGTTAGGTGCTGAATAAAGTATTTGGCTCCTTGACATTTTGGCATCAAAAGAAGTGCCGACTTGTATGTCGCATCTGGGATCTCGAATTGCGCCCATTAGTCAGAAAAAGGAGCAAAGTAAACTTGACCAAGTTAATCCACGATAATGTTGACCTTTCTGTCGAGCTGTTGAACATTGACAAAATCTGCACCAGTTTCATAATAGACGGCGAGACTCCTTGTCTACCCGATATTATGACACGGTTCAACTTTCCCGTTAAGTATCTGGAGCTACGAAATTTTCCATGGACACTGCCATATCTTCAGGAACTTCTTTTGCTACACGAACTGCCACACTTGGAAGAACTCCGATTGCCAATTCAGTGTGCCCTACCTTTAGAAAATAATATTAATAATAATAATAGCGATCATCATTTGGGAATCATGCCATTCATTGATACTACCAAGAAATGTTCATCATTGAAAACAATCATTGTTACGTTAACAATTCAAGATCTCCAGACTTACCACAACACGCGTTCATCAACAAATTCACTCTTACAAATAATTCGAGCCTGTCCAAATCTGGAGGAAATATTTTATCCCAATATCCTTCAATTCACATCACCTTTAGACAATCCAGCGAGAATCTTGTTTGAAAATCTGATGACAAACAAAGAGCTTTCATTGCGACACTTGTCTACATTGAAAATCGATACTTTTCTATGTGATAACGACTTTGATTTGTTAGTCTCAAAGGGATTTCCACTCAGGAGTCTACAAATTACATTGACACCGGATGTCACAACAAGGAAATTGTATTCATTCTTGCATTCAGTAGAAGAGACGCTAGAGACACTCACTTTGACTTTCAGGGACGGATTTAAATTAGAATCCAAATTTCCTCCTTTCAAAACTTTACGATGGCTCTCGGTCATTGTTTGGAATGGATATTTGGATTTTATTCACAAAGCCGTTCAATTGAAAACACTGGTCGTTGTTTTGATGGAATTCGAAAAGGAAATGATGTTACAGATGGATGATTGGAATCTTTATGAAAAATATAACAATGCCAAGAAAAATACTCAGTTGGAACAACTAGAAATTCATGCCGCGGGACATGGGTCTTCAGAAACTATTTATAAACTCCTCCACATTGATACCATGATCACCAAGTTGACTATGGACATTGTTTCGGATAAATACTTGAGAATTATTTTCCAGCAACTACCCGTTTTAGAGGATTTTGCTATACTTTATGGAGGCTTCACTGAGGTGGGCATTACAGGCATTCCGTTGGGATTTCTCAGTCACGATCTTTGCGATAAAGAATTTTACGCTGCAGGATTGAAGAAATTTCATAACATCTGTGATCTCAAATGTAATTTCAAAAAACTTCTTTTCAAATAAAGTTTCTCTAGAATATATTACAATTACCTGTATAATCAATGAACATTTTCTCAATATCACTCTTTTCAATTTCATTTTGTTTCAGGTTTAAGAATTCTCGTTCTTAGTGGGGAAATGACAGATTTGTCTATCACCTTGGCCATTGCGAAGTGTAAGAAGGTGAAGTCCCTGGAATTGGTTGGTCGCTTCAATTCGCAGGTAGTTCACATATATTATTTCCACATTCCAATTAATTAACTGTAATATTGCATATTTTTTTAAAAAAATCCGGAATTTTGCGACATAATTATGGTTATATTATTTTCTGAGTTTCGACTATTTATTCCAGGATAGTATCTGATAGCATCCTGAATTTAAACTTAAAATTAAACTTAAATTTAAAAGTTAAAGACTTTCAGTATCTGTTTAGAACCTAAACTAGTTAAACATAAATGGAAAGTTTTTTCAGGATCACTTACAATCATTGATTTTTTTCTACCTACACATTATCATTTTTTTAAAGATTTTAATAATAGGTTGGCTATTCAAAACTTAGTGTCTAGGTTGTACTTAATTCTGAATTAGTAATAATAAATGAAATCTTTTATATCTTGCACACAAAGATTACGGACCGATCTCTGCGAAAAATTGCTGACAGTATGGATTTGCACTATTTTCGGACGAAGAACTTGAATCTGATTACTCAGGATGGGGCAAAATACATAAGAGAAAAAATGCAAGGACGAGAAGTGCATTTAAATATATGAAACGTAACATAAATATGTTTCAAAACAATATTTAACTATTCACTGCCTTTCTTGACATGCCAATAGCAGTAAAATATTAGTTACGAAAAATTAGCTGTAATCATATAATACGTACTATTACAGTGTATTCTATTAGGGTAACTAATTATAATCTTTTTTCTTTTAAGGTATTACCCAATAAAGCATAAACACTAATAAATACTCTCCTCTACTAATTAACCCGTCTTACTGTACCGAGATAATAAAAACCAGGAAAAGTTGTTTGATAACGCTATTAATTGTAATGGATGCAGATTGCAGATCATACTCAAACTACAAATAGGTACCTCTACCTAGGTACCCAAAGTAAACGTTTCATTGCATTCATTGTAAAACCGATACCTATTGTCTGTATGTAAAAGCACGGCTGTGCTAAAATATAGCTTGTATGTTGTATGTATTATATTTCTGACTTTGAATGCTGGTAAATACATAGTGCAACGTCCGAAAAGTAACGATAAAAATAATCTACTACAATGCTTATACAAATGCTTTTTATAGAAAAATAATGTATGTACTTCATGCTTTTATATATACGGGTAAAAGTGGAGTCATTGAACAGAAAATGTTTATTCAATGATTGAAATGAGATTTTGTCGTGTTAGCATTGTTTAGTATGCGGTTTTGATGCATTCCCTCTTTATTCATTGTACTTGGCGACAAATGCACCTATTTTGCTTCCTTTTTCTTTCACTATGTATTGTGTAATGTGGTAATTCTAGATGAATTAGTGATAATTATATTTGCTACACTGATATAGAAATGGTTATAGTAGATTGCATTAAAATTAGTTAGGCACATCATCTTTGCCAAACAGAAAGTAATATTCTTAATACTAAGACGATTGATTTAACTGTAATATATTTAATGCAGAATACCTATTTAATGTGTAAAAATATAATTTAGCAATATTAATGTTCATAAGTATAATATGCGTTACTAAATACACTATAGATATCGTATTCCCAGATATTATTTTCGGATAAAAAAATGTATTGATTTCTCGGAGGCAATTTATTGTTTCCGAAATCACTTTTATTATAGAGGCAACAGTCCAAGAATGGGTGAAATGAGGAAATAAGGATAACGTCATAGTCATAGGAAAGATGATGTACTTATGTATACTACAATATACTGTACACAGGTACTAAGGTATGTATACAAGCCAATTCGGCAAATAATACTAATGTAATAATTCTCGTAAATCGCATTTCACATGCAATACATATTCAGTCAGAATTCAGTAAAATAAAAGGATCAAACAGAAACATACAACAATGTTAATAATATTATTCTTTTTTGTAGTGTACATTTCTCTTATTGCACATGTAGTGGTAAACGAATTGTTTAATTCGTTTTGCAGAATAAATACCATTACATTAATTACATAACATAAAAAAGCATCTAAACTAATCCCCTTGAAATCATTAGTCAAAGCAAAAAATTAGCAGAATCTAAGTTTTGGCAAAAAATTATTTTGGCAGCACATACGGTTATTTATTCATTTTTTAAGTTTGTAGTATTTAAGAACACGATCAATACTGTGAAAATTACGCTGACCAAAGAAAGAAAAAAAGATTTCTTAATAAGGAAACAATTCAGTCCGTGTAAACCGATCTGATACATGGATGTAACGCTGTATTCTCCGCGTTTCACCTATAATTGAATGACACATAAAAAAATCATTTAGACGTAGAATTTCGAATATAGCATTGACAATAGATTGTACAGATCTATGTAGCACAGCAATGTTTTACGAACTTCTATGGTGTAACAATCGCTTGGGCATTTTAAGAAGAGTTTGCGAATTCCATGAGCAAAATCATTCACATTGGCTCCCGTCAATGTTATAAAAAACGTTCTGCCTGTCATTTGAACAAATGACCAAACTGAGTAAAATGTGTCTATAGCAGTACCACCATGTGAAACTGTTCCTGTTAGTATGCCATTGATCTGTAAATCGTCGTACAACCATTTTTCAGTACGTCGGAAAAATTATAATTATTAACTACATATAGATTTTCTGAAACCATTGAAGTCATAATTATAGTATCACATAAATAAATTAAAAAAACTAGAGACTGGGACAAAAAGTTCAAAGTACATTCCAAGTTGTTAGTAATTTCTATTTTTTTAATTTCCACTATAAAGCCTTCATTATCATGATATTACTATTAAAACTCAAAATAATTATTTTAAGATGCAAAGTAAAATGTCTTTACTATACCCGACGACAAAGAGTGTATATATTGATACTGTAAGACGCAAATATTATTGGAGACAGGAAATCTGCAAAGCTGTCAAGGATTTTGCATAATGTACCATGATCCTGTACTAGATGTTTCCAAAATAATTTTTCTGAAATTGAATAATTTATTGCTTTCAGAGAGATAAATAAATAGCATATTTTAGCACCTATTTATTTAGTCATGATTAAAATCACGGATTCTTAGTTTGTAAATAAGCAAAATAAATAGGTAAGTCAAGTACAAAGTTGTAAACAGAAATTGATTTTTTTCTAGGGATGGAGAACGAAAAAGGTTAAAAAAATTTATTGTAAGAAAATTGCCCCCCGGTTTACACCCTGTATACGCCCTTGCGTAGATGCATACCTGCAGATTTATTTTTAGCCTGCTTCAAGGAAACCCATTCAAGTGTTGCAACTTCTGTAAGAGTTTTGAATCTAAAATATAAAGCCCTGCCCATTAAAGCAATAAAAATATCCGCATAATTCGATGAAAACCAGCAGGCTTTATTGGCGAAAAAAAGGATAGCGGATAAAATTGGATTGTAGTTGATCATGTCAGCCCAGAATTTGTAATCATGCGTGTAGTAATATTCCAAAACAGATTTATTTTGATCTACAATACATAAAAGTAAATATGACTAAATTATCCATGAATTTTAAAGACACCATTAAAAGACAATTTTGCGTTATTGCAAGTAGGCACTCAAAAAATGGTTGAATATTTACCTGAAAATGGTTGAAACTTTTTCACAAAGTAACAAGTATTGTCAACTGCAGCAGACGCGAAAGCAATTCCAGCAATAAAGAGAACATGTTTGTGTAGCTTTGTGTCTTCTTTTGTAAAATAAAGCTCAGCTTTTCTCCATGTGTAAAACATGCCAATTAAATAGTTAGAATTGCGGAGAAAGTGAAAGTAACTGGTGATAAAATAATTGTTGAAAATTTCGAGTTTGTTAAAGTACATATTAATTGTAAAATATGTTTACAAAATAAGGTTAAGTTTTAGTTTAGATAATAACTGCAGCTTACACAAAACATCCATACAGAAAAAAGGCAAATTGAGATGCAGAATTAGAAATTTCTGTCACATTATTGGTTTTTCCAGATTTTAACATTCCAATTCCTCCAACAATCGCACATGTTGATAACAACAAGCAAATCAACATGGATATTAAGGATTCCAAGCTACCATATCTGTTTGATATAAAGCAATTTTTTACACCGAAATTTGTGAAACAAACACTAATTATGTGCTCATAAATTTTGCTAGAAAAAGTTATTTCAATATATTTTGGAATAAATTGAGCGTATCAAATTAATACGCACCTGAATCGAACATTTTCCAAACTTTTGGCTGTAAACAAACCTTGCAATGGAATAACCCCCAGTATTTTTCCAAGAATGAAATAACCCCGAAAATGTTTGTAAATGCAATGATTAAAATTGTTAATTGCATGGTTAGCTACAGTCGGCTCTGTAAGCAATTTTATAAATCCTATGGTTGAATCTTTATTCATCAGAGTCTGTTTTGATGAAGAAAAGGAACCTTTCCTTTCCCACTGCTCAATTACTATTTTGTTGACCCTCATTGTTGGAATTTAGCAAAGAAATAATGAATTGAAGGAGAAACCGAGACTTTATATATATGCAATTTTTAACGAAACTTTTTTAGTAAATGAAAACTACGGACAATTAAATGATATATAAGACTACGCAACGTTTCATTTGTGACCAATTTAAGTAAATCGACAGTTTTAATTAAAATGACATTTTTCCATCGGAAAATACAATTTATAGCAAGTGCAACAAAAAAGTGAATTATTGGAGTGGCCTATTATCATTCAAGTATAGGCAAACTATTTTTCAAGCTTTTTATTACTATCTAGTTCATTTGATAAAAGCTTTATGAATATTAGTTTGAATGGCAGATGTTCAATAGCATGAAGAAAAGCTCAAACAATAGAATAAATACCTACTAAAGAATCTTATTAATTTATGAATCTTACACAGGACACTATACTAATTCCTTATTCTGCCATACACAAATAATATTATATCGTTGACATGTTTTATCAATTAATGCAGTTTGTTTAATTTTCTTAATTGTTTTGGAGTTTGGAATGTCTGAGCTACTTCTAATTAACAAATTCACTAGGCTGAAGTGTGTCTTAAGTGATAATGATAAAACTGCTGATATTGTATGTAGGTATGCGTGTCATTGTGTCATTCTCATTAATCACATGTCATGTGAGTACAAATGGTAGAGGCTTATTAAGAACTTTATTTCTGAGTTACTGTCCAAATCACAATAATTGAAGCTTTTTCTTTTTATAGTAAAGGACAATGAAGAAATATGTATTGATTCATTATTGTAGCATCAACTCTATCAAAATGCCTCAATTTTAATTAAGCACAATTATTACTCTGTATAACGAATCTTGACAAATTCTAAGTTAAGGTAAGGTACCGCGTTATAATAAAAACTGCCCAAGTAACTTTCAATGTATATGGAGAATAGGTATCTCAGCCACTCATCCATCCTTTTATTGTTACTGAATTTTCTAAACAGTTTAGGTAAGCGGAAGTTTAGAAGAAATTAGAAATGAATCAAACTCGTTTTCGGATGTAGTTGGGTTAGATATGCTATACAGGCACATATCCAGAGGGGGTGCATTTGGGTGCACGTGCACCCCCAGAATGCGTTTGATATATCAAAAAATAGCTTCGAATAGGTTCAAAAAATTAGAAAATCGCACGATTTGATGCGTTTTAAATTGGTTTGGACATAATCAAAGCGCTGAATGCACTCAATTGTTCCTCATACTAGAATTTTGCTCTACCATTAATTAATTTCTGTAAAAACCTTGCTGTGCAACCCCAGCTTAAGATCCTGGGTACGTGCCTGATGCTATGTGCTAATAAAAGTAATGCCAAAAATTTTATCTACCTAATATATAAATATAATTCAATGCTGTAAAATGTACAAAGTTGCAAATCAATTGTCTGTCCTGCTGTTTATTGACCTTCACCAATTCTTATTTTCCGGAATACAATTTTTAAAATGATATTTTATAACCTCTAAATTGATGTCGGTGAAAAAAATTAACATGAAGAAGATTGGAGAAGTACAATTTCTGCTGTAAATATCACACTTAATAGTGTAAGAAAGAAAGATTTAGTAATGTAGAAGCATTCCAATCCGTGAAGTCCAATTGGAAATCCACATGTCACTCTGTGAACTCCTCGCTTAACCTGCAATATTCCAGAAATCTTAACAAGGAAAATCTGAATCAAAATAATTGCCATAAATTATTTCTTACTAAATTCAACCATTTGAAATGTGAAAAGAAATTATCATTTACATCTAAGGAGTAACAGTCGTTTGGACAATCAAAAAACACTTTCCGAATACCGTGAGCAAAATCATTGACTTTTGCTGCATTCAGGGATAAGACAAATGTTCGTCCAATTAAATGTAAAAATGACCAAATTGTGTACAAACCACTGGCTGGAGAACTTTGGTTTGCAGCTGACCCAGTTAGGATTAAATTGATCTAAAAATTCATTTTATACCTCGTCTCAATTGACAAAATAACAAATCACTAAATACAAAAAGTACTATTAGACAAACTTTGAAGGACAAAATGTGACTACCCGCATGCAAAGTCCGTAAATATTTATACTGTAAGATGTAAATATTATTGGCGAAAGAAAGTCTGCAAATAATTCGCAAAAATTACACAATGCTGCATGGTCTTGTACTACGAGCATCCAAAATTTGCGTTCTGTAACAAGATATTTTTAAAATAGTGAATAAAAATACTTTCATGTCAAGAAATATTAAACCAATGTGAAATAACTATTACGTCTAGAACCACGGCCGTATCCAAAAATCGATTTAGGGGAGGGCAAAATAACCTCTTTTTTGGGATTTCGGGGGAGGCAATTACCCCCTTACCCACCCTCTGAATACGGCTATGTCTAGCACCACAATGTATTAAAAAAATTAAAATTAGACACTACCGGAATGCTTGGGCTTTGTTTCTTTTACGGTAATCCATTCTTCTTGAACTGTTTCATTAAGAGCTTTGAATTTGTAATATAATGCTCTGCAAACTATTGCAATGAACAAATCTGCGTAATTCCAAGAATACCAGCCCAATTTATTTGCAAAAAACAGTACCAATGTAAAAATTGGGTTGTAGTCCACAAGTACAGACCAGTTGTGGTAATCAGTTTTGTAATAAAATTCCAGTACCGAATTGCTGGTATCTACGTAATTAAAATTAATTAAATATTATTACACATTTATGCTTGACTTGCCAAAATGAAGGCAATTAAAAATATTTTGCAAATCTACCATTGTCGCGATTATATTTGTAGAAGTTTTTAGCATGGTAAATTGTGTTGTCCGTCAAAGCAGATAGGAAAGTAACCCCAGTAAGTAGGAAAATGTCTCTGCGTAATTTTGTATCTTCTTTTATGAAATGAAGCTTTACTTTTTTCCAAGCTTGAAATATTTTAATGATTTCGTGTGAGTTTTTAAAAAAATAAACATATCTACAAAAATATAGGGAATATTGTATATACTGACATAAAATGCCTAAGTATGTTTAAAAAACATATTTTTGGCTTACATAAACCATCCATAAAAAAAGAATGTGAATTGCCCAGCTGAATTTGCAATTTCAACTGCATTTGTTTTTCCAGATTGAATCATTCCAATGAAACCAACAATCATGCATGCTGTTAGTAAAATGCATATCAAACTTGATATAAAAAGAAGGAAAGCTGATAAATCTGAAATTATGCAATAGAATGATTTTTAATAATAAATTTACCTAGATACTTTTTCTTTAGTAATGGAAATTCATTGTTGCTTTGCTTGTATACAGTTTTTCAAGAAATCTGTTACCAGTTACCTGAATCGGAGATTATCGAAGTTGTTAGATTTATACAAGCCTTGAAGAGGAATGATCCCAAGTAGATTTCCGAAAATTAAATAATGTCGAAAATCATTGTAGAGAGAGTGATCTGAAGAACTTGAGAATAAAGATGAGGGAGAACGAATCTGCGGTGCAAGAATGTGAAAAAATTCAATTTCGTCATTTTCCAGTGATAGTTTTCTGGAATTAGGGCGATTTATTTGCAAAGAATGTACAATGTCGTTTTTCATGATTCCAAAGAAAGGCAGGTAGAAAATATAAACCTAGGTATTTATTCTTTAATTTTTGTCCACATGCTTTTCAAATGGAATAAAATGACAAAATATATATGTTCAACCAAAATCTCTGTATTTTTGAAAAGAAGATACAAAATTGAATCATTCAATTTTTCAACGATTTTATTAACAATACAATTGTAAGAAATTCAGAAAACACAATAAATGAAAGAAACTGACTAAATCATGTGTAGTGAAGTTGCAATCAATAATGAGATAAAAGGCATTCGGTTAAGTAAACAATTTTAACAAATGTTGGAAATAATGATGTAAAAGCTTTTTTGTGCATAGAGATACTTAAGATGCCATACGAAGACCAAGACTCATTAAGGGTTGTTTTCATTCAAATTGGACTACAATGAAAGGATGTTATCTGAGTAGGTCCAGGTAAAACTGGATTTTTAACGGAATGTTTTTGTAACACTAATAATTCTCACTCTTATGTTGTTACAATCGATTTTTCTTTACAAAAGAATAATGTCATTGACAATGAACTTTTGAAATATCCATTGTTCCGGAAGAGTATAATATTAAGAATGTACATTTCACATCTCGATGGTGCGTGTTTTCATTGAGTCCCACAAAGTGACTTCATGCTATTTCTTTCATTTTTCAAAGAACACTTTCTTTCTGGTTCTTTTTACCAAACCAAATTAAGGATTACAAATTATAAGGATTTGGATTATGGTTGTTGGAATTATACTAAGCCGGTTTTTTGCAGATTGAATGGAAATCACTTATTCGCAAGTGCATAATTTATTCAATTGTGGGAATATGTACGTTATGTATAATGTATATATGACAAAAGTGCTATAATAATTTTTTGTTACTATAATTATGTCTGTAGCAATACCATGATTGTAGCCAGGGCAGGGGGTGCACCCCCAGAATGCATACGATATCTCAAAAAAGGCTATTTTCTCATAAATGTTTGTTTTGGCCTAATTGATTCCATTGCTACGCGCTATTATATGTGCTCAATTTGTACCTCATATTCGGATTTTGTCTTCCCAGAAATCGATTTCTATACAACTTTAACTGCTGTACACTCTCCCCCAACTTATAATCCTGGCTACATGCCTGAACAATACTGAGTAGTTAAATTAACAATAAAAATCAGCAAATTCCTTTTGCATTCAATAAAACTCACTTTTCCAAAGTACGTCAGTTAGTATTTTGAGATTAATATAGAATTCGTTGAGATTACCTACACAGGTAATCTCAACGTGTAAGGTTCGTTTCCTTGCACTATTGTTTTGTGTAATTTTATGTGCAAGAAAGAATTACACCAAATGTGTACTTCTTGCGCTCTCCTCACCTTCCAGGAGGGCGAAGTCGGCGAAGCAGCGCAAACAAGCATATTGAAATGTATTGGAAATTATGCTGTCTATAAAGAAGATGATAATGAAATTGAGCCAGAAACTAACTAAATTGGGTCCTCGTGGACAGGCTGGTTTTTTTGTTGTATTATATTTAACAAATATTATTTATTGACTATTTTTAATGTGTCTATAGGTCTACATATTTTTTATTCCATGAAAAAAGCATAAAATCCATAGCATGCAAGAAAACGTTTGAAGCATCCTTCGACAAGGGAAGATATACTTCCGTTCCGACTTCCCTAGTCCCTATTATTCTGTAATCTGACTGCGGTAATGAGTGTGAGAAGCAAGAGAGTTCAGGGTTTTGTAAACAAATCGTCTCCCGTCTTTTTGAACATCCCACCAATTTCACCCGATCCCGATTTTTGCGCACACACGGGAGCTGAACATCCGATTTCCCGTAGTCGTGTTGGGTCCAATCGTTCGCCCGTGTGTCTGTGTTGGCGTTGGCGGTGGATAATCTCGTTAATTCTCGTTTGTTCTTTCAGTCATCAGTTGTCTCGTCACTGTCAGTTTAGTCAATCATTATTCATTTTTTTGTCCTTCTGTGTTATTCTGAAGAAAATCGGTGAATTTGTGTCACTTTTTAATTTGCTGGATTCATATCTACCTAACAATCTAGCCTGGATACTGGATCAATATAGATTCTGCAGCTTGTCAACGTATGATGTAAGGGTGAATTTTAATATATTTAACACAAACTGTAATATTTTCGTCGAATGTGAATGTTTTCAAAATTGTAACTTGTTTGTAAGTCTTAATTATTATAATTATAATTTCAGTAAATAGCAATAATGAAAAAAGGGGTGGAAACTGTTTTGTCTCACGGGGCTCGGAAGGGCACCTATAATGGCCGCAAAAGGAAAGGTGTCGATGAATACGCTTCCGAGTTTAAAATGGATTTTATTTCAAAGTCTATCTGTCGGGATGGACAAATGACAGAAATTCTAGTTTGTAGATTTTGTGCTCAGTCTATTGGAGCCAGATCCGATCGCATAAGGGAACATCTAAAATGCAAAAGGCATCAAAAGCTCAAATTGGAAGCTCTGCAAGAAGCAGCTAAAAATGGTCAAGATTTATCTGAAGAAAACACTGAAGAAACTATTAACCAAGCAATTCCAGGACCTGCAATTGAAAAGATCAAATTCCCTGACAAACTCGGCGGCCGTAGGGCGGCCACCCGTTTGCTGAAAAAAGAAATGAAAGTCGACGATTCTTCAGGAGATGCAGATACAGTCTTACGTACTCCAAATATAATACCTACTCATATTACTCCTGTAGAAACTCAACTAGTTATAGAACATGGTTTGGAAACAATAGCACCAGAGGAATCGGTAAAAGAGAATAATGTTAAAATGACCATCAAAAATGTGGAAACTGAGCGGATCGCATTGGAAGAGGGTCAATCAGCGTTGCGTTCTAAATCTCCATCAAAAAGAGATGATTTAGCTCCTGAACTTTTGTGCGTACGCTGGGACAACTATGACGCAAACTCAGTGAAAATGTTCTCCAAACTAAGGGATCTTGGAAGATTTGTTGATGTGACACTTTGGTGCGAAGGAAGTTCAATCAAGTGTCACAAAATTGTCTTATCGTCGTGCTCAACTTTCTTTGAGTCTGTTTTGGGTGACACCTCCAATTTTAACAACATGTATCCTGTTATTGTTCTGACGAGCTTACGTCTTTGGCAAGTACAAGCGCTGGTTGAATTTATGTACCATGGTGAGGTGAGCGTTCCAAGAACAAATCTGGAGATGCTGCTTCAAGCAGCTGCAATTCTTGGGATCAAAGGGCTTGGTACTTCTTCAACAACCAATGACCCTGCAGCAGACTCTTAGCTGTAAATGGTAAAAGTGGCAAGAAGAGATATCGATGAATCAAATCGCAAATTCGTATTAAATTCCTATTGATAGGGTGCAGCGCAGTCACAGTTTTCAGTTCAATTAAGACTTAAGGACCAGCTTGGAATTAATTTACTTGTAAGTTAACTATTAACTTTTTATTTACAATCAATTTCTAAACAATTAGTACTCATTACTAACAATAAGTAGTTCCTTTGTAATGCATGTAATTGTATGTATGAATCATGACGTCATAAGTTTATATAATAATATTTTATTAGCTGCAAAAGCAAATCTACATTTCATAATTTTTAGCTTAAAGTTGACAGTAAAGTTGAGCCTGATTAGACAAGATGATATTTATTATTCTGTCGTTTCATAATTACAACCGATTATGACTTATAATGTATAAACATTCCTCTTATATTCTTTTCTTAGGTTTTAGAATCAATTGTCAAGGGCAGATGCATACCAAGGCGTTTTGAAGCAGTTCTGGTCTACCTATAAATTCTGGAGTGGAAGATTTTACCCCCGTGTTGCGATAAATAAATTATAGCGTTTAGTTCAATATTTACATTTATTCCATGTGCTCCTTCTTAATTTTCCGAATTTTTAATTTTGTTATAATTTAACCGTTGTATATGTATAGTATAAAAAATAAATGCCAGTTTTGTTCTTAGTTCTGTTCATCTCACATCATAGTTCGAACATTTTGTAGAATCGTATTATTAGTAATTTAATTAAACTAGAATCGAATATTTTGATTGTTGAGATTATTATTGGATTTTGACAGTATAAGAACTATAATATAAAAATCGATATCGAATAAATTGCAATATTTGTTAAATCTCTCGAAAACAATTTGCAGAAATAGCTATAAAAGTATGTCCATAATTGCATTACATAATGCTAACGCAATTCTTGTACTAATAATTTTTGTAGCTAAATACCTTGCATGAAAATTCATACCTAAGTCATAAACACTGCAGAAAAAAGTTTCACTTTACAAACTCTTTTTACACATGTAAGTGGTCTCGACCTGCAATACTTATAATTAGTATATATACGTCTTTTTCTATTGTTCTACACCTACAGACTAACATACTCCGGAAATCAATAAAATTTTATTGACAAAACAAATTCTTTACTGTAGCATTGATATCTATTATCATGTAAAATGTTGCAGTTCATCGCATTTATTATTGTAATTGTGCATTGCATATAGGTACCTATCATGATTTCACTCTTTGCGCATCTATAGCAAGGCTGTATCTAACGGCAGGCCACGTGCCCCCTCCTCCCGAAATCCCAAAAAAGAGATTATTTTGCCATTAAAGTGCCCTAAATCACGAAAAATTTCGGATACTTTTTATGTTGATTTTGGCTCAATTCAGATCAATTTTTTCCCCTTGTTGCGAAAATTGTACTTTATAATTTAACATTTTCACCTTGGTGCCTCCCTTTCTACGAAACCAAATCCTGGAAACAGCCTTGATCTATAGCTATGCCCATGAGAATTCAAAGCTACTTATTTTACCCCAAAAAAAGGTTCAGTTCACTTGCACTAATGAATACAGAACGTCCTTAGATTTGAAGACGCTCAGGACCAGAAAATTTCCTAGTTCAACTGTATAACATAGATAATACGGAGATCTGCAACAATAATATTGGCTCTATTTGTCAGCACTTGTCGCAATTTAATAAAAAAAAACACGGAAAATGGGAGATGCCAATAATGAACTGAAAGACAAGAAAGATGAAGCTGATGGAGAAAAGAAAATTCCTCAATATCCTCTTGTTCGGGTAATTCATACATAATAGTATTATTTTGCAATTTGCAACGAGTTCCTAGTACAAAAATGAGCAAATTATTGGATAGGAGGATAGGGCCTAGTAAAGAAATTCAAGCCCTAGTTTTAAGGAAGCAAAAAGATTTAATGCTTTATGGGTCTGTAGGGATCTGTCAAACAATAGTTAAACGTGAAAAAAAGTCAATATGCCATTATCAATTGTTTGCATCATGGTTCTTGACAGTTGAATGTACTGTCACAAAAGTGCATACTATACTATATCAATAATACGTATTACTAATGCTCTTTGATCTGTCCTTAGATGATTGAGATGCCTGAAGACACCAAGTCCGAAATTATTGAATTGATTTCGACGTTAATCGAAAGACACATTGCCGATATACAGGTCAGATTATAATTGACTTCTTTTGAGTTTATAAATATTCAGTTATCATGCGCGTAGCCAGGGGGTGTAAGTACACTCCCCAGAATGCATTCCATTCTATATCTCAAAAAGGGATTATTTTACGGTAAAAGTTCATAAACATGGGGAAAATGTGTAAAATTCGCGCTAAAGCGCATGTTAGTAATAAGGGTTTATAATTTGGGTAGTTAAATAAAATATTATCAAAAATTTACTTTTGATATTCCACAGAAAGCCTGTGAACTTATTAAAGAACGAATGGACAAGCAATACGGAGCTCACTGGCACGTCATCATTGGAGAATCTTATGGATTTAGCGTGTCCTATTTAAATAACCATTTATTGTATATGTTCATTATGGGAAATCTGGGGGTTTTGGTTTGGAAATGTTGCTAACATATTATTTGTAAATTCCTTCTGATATAATTCAATTAAAAACCTGTAAGTTTTGGATAAAGTATATAATGCATTACACTACAAAATGCATATAGCTATTTTAGCTATGCAAATCTGCTGGGCTGGAAGCAGGAAGTCTCGTTATCTAACAAGCATTCGAGTTGTAATTGTAATCCTTTGTCTTTGTTAAGCCACAATATTTTATGCCATTAGAACATCAGAATGGGTCAGAATTAATTATTGATAATTAATTCAATTCAATCTTTAATGAAAGTATCTATTGACAAACTGTTAATCTTTTAAACTAGTTAGATATAATAACAATAAAATTACTATAATATAATGTTAGTTAATAATGGCCCCAGTCTAAATCACACAGCACCTGGCTAAATACATAGTAGTAAAAGTACGCATCATTTTTTTCATACAAACAATTAAAAATTATTGATGATTAAAATTATCTAAGCAAAATGCTTGGGAAATCTAAGCTTAGATTTCCCAACCATGATTTATGCATCTCACTGATGTAGTCATGATTTTTATTTTGGGTACTTTTTACTTTCATGTTAATGTCAATGTTACTATGCTGATTAGTGTTTTTATTATTAAATCACCAACTTAGGGGAAAGGGGGAAGATTAATTAAAAAAAAGGTTTTGTGAAAAAGGCTACTTGATAAATAATTGGGGGAAACGGAAAATACCCGACTCTCATTCTCTGCTCTGCAGCTGCACATGTAGGATCAGTAAACATTGCGTCAAGCAAGAATATGTGTGTGGTTTGTATTTTATGCTGAACAAACTATTATTGTCACTGTCAGCTGGAGGCTTGTAGATTACATTTTTCTTCGGCAAGAAGAAGAAAATATTTTATTTTATTTTGCTGCAGTCTTCAGTTTAGGTCAGTGGAGACATTATTAAGGTAAGAGGAATATTTCATTGATTTCTCGGATTATTGTATTAACTGAAAAAATTCGGTTAAATATTTAGGAAAAAGCGACTAATTTTGCCAAAATTGAATCCTGAAGTATTTTGTAC
>JAQFYB010002207.1:0-26143 GCA_034694085.1 Pogonognathellus longicornis | reverse complement strand
ATTAAATAATTGAATAAAATACAATACAGTTAATATGATTTTTCTGCTATAGTAGATGCAGCTTTTCAAATTGATTTAAGAATAAAGCGTGAAAGGAAGTTTTGCTGCTTGATCCTTTTGGTTAGATAAGCATATAATATGTATGCAAATAAATAGGCAAGTTGTTTGATTTTGAAGAAATGGTTTTATGTGTAGACTGTAGCTGATACTTGGAGAAATGGAATGGTGAATACAATAATGTGTGAGGATGTGGTATTGTGAGTGAAGGGAGAGTCGATGTTTTGCGTGGTGTTGTATTCTTGTTAAAGTTTTAAAAATGAGAATGAGGCTGTGTAAATAATTGACAGTGAAGGTGTGATCGTTGATGTTAGCGTGATGAGATGTAGTAAATAGTTAAAGTCGTAAGTCTGTTTTGTGCATATGGATTGTTTCCTGTTGTTGAATGGCTACGTCCGTTATTCTTAATATACGTGCACCACACGACGAGTATGACGGGTGCGGGTATAATCTTTCTGTTCACCAGTGTAGTCGGCATGAATTCTTCTCAAAGGAACTCTTTGTGTCCGAGAAACAAGCAACTCAAGTCAGGCGGAGTGAGAGAGAGAGAACGAGAGAGAGCCAAGAGCCAAGCCAAGAAAGCAATTGCACAATTTCTTTTCGCACAACACATTCGCCAGAATATTCCAAGTACAAATAAACAGCTCAGAATGGAATTTGGACACGTACACTTCTTTTACTCTTCTTTTCTGTCTGACTCCTACTAATACTATAACAGTACAAACTAAGTAAACTACCAAAACTAAACAAAACTGCCAATATGTAATGTACACATTATTATAAACTACATTCGACAGGAAGAAAGAACATAAGGAAGCAGCAGAAGAGCAATCAGCCAGATATTGCACAAGCCTACCCGTCTTTTATACAGAACAACACAATAACATAAATACTTATATATGGCTCATAAATATAATGCTAAATTGTTATCGTCAAAAGAACAAGAAAGGAGATAAAAACCAAGACGTGTCATGTTCAACTAGCTTAATCCCATCTGCATATAAGGAAGTAATTTAAGACTTCATTTAAAGCAACATTTTTAAAAACTTGACACTCTTAACTCACGTACAGATAATTTAACAAAAATACATTTGTTTGAACTTATTTACTTGCATTTATTGCATTTTAACGGATAAATATTTAAATAGTAATGTACTCTGCTATTATTTAAGACTCATTGCAAGAGTCTTAAAAATTAGAGCGTGAATTGTTCACAGCCATTATCTGCCTACACTATAATTACCTCTTTCTCCCACTATCAATTTCTTAAACAATTCATCCACACCAACTCGAAGCTATATATAAGAAAGCCAGAAACAGTGAGTAGATGTTTTATGATGAAGACTAATCCCACGTACAAACTTTCCGGACAGAACAATTGAATCTCATAAAAATTGGAAAGCAGTATTTCTTTAAACATTTCAAATCAGCTAAAACATTTTCTCAACACATTGTAGTGTTCGCTGTAGGGACATTCCATGTTCAATGGTACAGTATTTTAAGAAAACTAAACCATTTTAAGTCTGTTTTGTATTTCTAGTTAACAGAACTATTTGTGTAAGGAGTACCTAGTAATATTATTGAATAAATAATCAGAATCTTTGCTTGACTATTAAACTAATCACAAATTAGAACAAGTTTTGTATACAATAGCTGTATGGAGTGGGCTATGTAATTTCTGAAGGGTTTCGGCAAATAGGTAAGTAAGACGATGATTATTATTTTGAGTGCAAACAAAGGATCGAGTGATAATGAGTGCAAAGATAGACAGCTAAAGTGAGCAGAAAGAGAGATTTCGTTTGATGGACTTCTCCTCTGGCTCCTCGCCTTCTGTTTCCCGTTCCGAAACGAACAACAGAAAATCTTGTGAACTATGCCGCTCATCCATTTACAACAATCCACACATTACACATTCTCACACATTGCTTTTTCTTTCTCATCTCCTTTTCTTTTTCAACTCACTGAGAAATCTCTACGTCTACTAAAATATAATATTACTACATCCACTCTCAAACTATTCAGACACACACATACACACACATTCTACTTATACACAATAGGCAGCTTCTGCACTGAAAATTCTAAATTGGTTTTCAGTTCATATTTACATTTCTTATTTCCTACTGCACTTATGTTATAGTATAACTATTGTTCCAATGATATAGTCAAACTTAAAGTCAATTAGTGCTAGCATGAGTATTTTATAAAAAATAATGTACACAAGTAACAGAGAAAGGTGCACGACTTTAAATTGTGTAAGATGAGCAACACAAAAGACCTCACACAGCTGTAAATTCCAATGCTATTGATTTGAATGGAAGTTGAATGTATTAATACTAAAGTGTACATTAGAAGTGTCTACCTAGCTACGATATGCACACGAGTTAAAGAAGAAGTGATGCTTGGAAAGATTTTTTCAGATAGAAGATTCATGTTTTGCTTTAAACTTCAAGTATTATTATATGACTGTATATGGCTGTGAACCACCATGCGACAAAATTCTGTATTTGTGTGTTGCCAAATCAATACTTGATAATAATTATGAATATTTCCGCTTAAGAAAAAAAATGTATAGTAAAAGTAGCATGTCCCATTCTTTTACATGTAAGTGCTAGGATTGCAGGGATAAGGACACAATCTATTTATGCAGCAACCAAGGACGGTCAGGTAACAAACTTTAGCTACTAATGTAACATGCTCCGTTTCTTTTACGCATCTATTGAATAGACTCTGGAGAAGAAACACGGCAGAATATTAGGGTATCATGTGGAAATAACAAGGACAACGTGTTAAAAAGCTGCATAAAAATATTATTTTATCTACTTAATAGCAGTTGGATTTTGTACGACGTAGTTCAATTCTATTATTTATGTTATAGTGGAGTATGTTAATAGCGATACAATCCCTTTGGACAAAATTTAAAAATTCATTTCTTATAACAGTCCCCTCTTATAAGGACTAAAGAGCTGTAAATTTACAAACCAGTTTATTTCATTCATTCTTCTGATATGTCATTCATTTCCCGATATTGTATTCCTTTTTATTCAAATGCACAAATTAGAGTCTTGGACACAAGTAAAATGTATTTTGTCGTTTGACTTTAATAATAAGGTCTGTCTACAATGTGTACAGAATCTATGTCTGTACAATCTGTATCCCCGGACTACACGAGTACAAAGACATGTCTGCGTTGTGTTATGTGAGGTTAGTGAGTTGTTCCCGTTTGAACAACAAAATTATTAATGTGAATAACTAATGGAATTAATTATTTCTATAATCCCTACACTGTTAGTCAGCGAATGTTTGGAGTATATGCATAGGTATGTAGCATATGGGGTTTTGACGGATCGTGGATAACATTGACCCATGTGTGTATGAAAATTACAATTATATATGTCCTAGTATAATCCTAGCAACGGTACACTGTTATATAGAGTATTGGTTTAGAATGAATATTCTTGATACACGGATGTGTGTGCATACAAACGAGAAACATAATTAAAAATGAAGAAGCGAATAATGTCATTTGTTATCTGAATACAACTCAGGTATTTGTTAATTATTGACATAAATACATATTCAACGAAACGTTGGAGTATTCTTGGATAATGAAAGCCAACGGGACGAACAAGTCAATCAGATTGGGAATGAGACTACCCATATATTATTATTATACTTCATGGTATTACAATACCAAAGATTTGTATACTGAAGAGAAATTATAAAAATGATTATATTCAAGAACGAATATGTTATTAGAGACACAGACTGAGATGTAGACAATGCAAACAATATTTAATTTTCATGTCGTCAAAAAAGATATTTTCTTCATCGTTACAATGATGTTACAAAATTCCTTTCAGCTACAATGTACAAATCCAACACTAACATAATTCTTCCAAGAAAAACAATATAACTATTCAGCTTCTAGACATATATTAAAAGTGACGAGATGAACTAAGAAGTTTCTCAGAAACGTAGTATGCACCACTATTTAAAACAATCTTGCATGGGGATGGAACTATCACTTAGAGTAAACTGATTCGTAAATATTATTTACACCACGAAAGTAACTGTGCACTTTTACACTGTAGCTATATACTATGAATAATACTGTTAATAATAATAATACTTTAAATTACAAGGTAAAATAAACAAAGTACAATAGAAAAATTCTTTTCTGTTCTGAAAACACAGGTAGAAACGTAGAGACACAATGCACAAAAGTGGAGACACGCTGCACACTGAAATGGATGAAAATGGGGTGAATTAAGAGTATTGAAAAATGTGTGATTTACCATAAAAGCAGTTGTTGATAGTCTGGGACGAGAAATTCCATAGACAAATAATTAGAAGACAGTGTAAAATGTCATCACTCAAGTATAAGTTAGAATAAGTCACACACGTATGTAGTAGATTGTGTATACACGCACACAGAGTCACGGAGCAGTATTCGCACACAAGTCACAAACACTTCTATTCTCTCCGAATGTGTATTATTGTGTATTATGTTGCAGTTGCAGTGTGTGTGTGTTTAGATGTGAGAAAGAGAAGAAGAAGAGGAAGAAGAGGGATCTGCTGCTGCTGCTGAATCTCCTGCATGGTGCTGTCAGTCTGCCTGCCCAAGCAGATGTGTGATGTGCTCGCTATGCACAATGTATTTTATATCCATCCACATCATCATATAGCTCCACTAGTAGAAACAACAACTCACACACAGGTTTTTCAGTACCTACAACCAGAACAACCAACTTCTCCGTTCTAAATCCCACTTCGTATTAAATCTCTCTCTCTCTCTCTCTCTGTCTCTCTCTCTAAAGCTGTATGTGTGCATTGAGCCTCTATGTGTCTATCTAGTAGTATGACTTGTACTTGTGCATGTACATATTATCATTGTAGTTGTATTTGTATTTTAGTGTAGAGTAGACTAGAATAAAATAGAAAAGGCATTGTAGTATGAGACACATTATTTGTTGGATGGGTTGCCTTGTGGTTGTTAGGAAGGAAGATGTGAGAAGGAAGATGAGGAAAATGCTGAGCTTTCGGAGAACGGAGCTGAATAGGGCGAAGACCCTCCTGTGGACGGAAGAGTGCAACCAATGTCTTGCCACTGTAAACTTTCTGTGGCAATCAATCCGCCTCGGAGTGTGGGAACAAAGCCTTTTGTCTCCCAACGAACAATGCTCACAAATATTCCTTTGTCATAGAAATCTCTGTGTGTCTCAGTCTGTGCGCAGCCATCCTCCGCCTCTCGAGCTCCACACTACACCAACTACCAACCCCAATCTTAGCCAGACACACTACAATACACCTACAACCTACAAATACTATCATCCTACACACAATGCCCCAATAGACTCTCATCTTCTTATCACGCACACTACAACACACCAAAAACTCACACCTTCCATTCTTCTCCCACTTTTTTCCACTGCATTATCATTCTATGTAGTCACCAAGCTATTCTCTCAAATCCTATCAACAATTGTATTCCATTTTTTTCGATAATACTTTTTCACGCAGATGATATAATTACAGCCAAAATGAAATTATTGATATTCTCTATGCAATTGTGTTGTGTAACACAACATAGGTAGATCTTTGCATACAGATCAATGCACTAACAAAAAATCTTAGTTCAGCACCAGCAGCACAAGCTGAGAAACCTCGTTTGAGGCGAATGTACATGGTGTTTGTACGTGCAAAGAAAGTTCTTTGACATGAACATGAAACAGCAAGGGGAAGGGTCTACACAGAATTACTAATCAGATAAATCAATGTTGAAAAAATCAGCTTCCAAATAATAGCTTATTTTGCGTATGAAACTGTTTTTATCACTACCATCAAAGTTTATGTAATCCAGCTCAACGAAAATTCTTTTGTGCAATGTAGAAATGTCATTAGAATCGGTTTGGTACATATTTGTCACATTATTGTAAACCCCTTCATGCGTAGTAATTGAAGAAGTCTAAACGTAAATGTGTTAAATAATTTATTTAGCTATGAAATAGGTATAATAAATTGTTTGCGGCTATAATTTTCGAAAATTCATTGCTATTGTTTAAAGTTGAAAAAAATTGACGAATTATTTGATTTGGTCTTTTTTGTACCATATAAGTGAAATAAGAGCATTTCACTTACATTTGTAATAGTGAAGGGGTTATTGCTCTCACAGAATTTTTTGTTGTTACACACAATTAACGTTATTACAAGACAAATGGAAATAAAACAGCGGTGTAAGGACGACAATTTTGAGTGTTTTAATTCCATTCTAAATAAAAATTATCAAAACCGGGTAAACAAGCAGCGTTAGCGGTAGCAATGAAAATGTGTTAAGTACATCAACCGTTTAAACTTGCATAGGTAGTGTGATATAGACTAAGCATGTTTTTATTTTCTCTTATACTGTTAATAACGTAGTAGGCATTTATACAGTCTATTCTGGTATAAATGTACAGAGAGACAGACGGACAGATAATTTTTATACAGCAGCTAGCGCTACTTAATAATGTAGATACTGTATGACAATAATGTATGCTCTATAAGGTTTAAGTTATTTTAGCAAATTTATTTATTGTGGGAAGTATCATAAAAGATTGTTTTGTTATTTCTGTTGTTTTTGAAAGTAGGTATAAACTTACTATATAAATTGCCTTAGAAGGGAGAGTTATTTTATCCATTTCTTGAAAATAAATATACATACTAGAGGGTTGGTTGTATGACCATAAAAAACTTTGGACAGGTAGGTTGTGGATATCGGGTACGTAGTAAGTAGGTATTTATTACGTCGTATTATAAAACAAGGGCGGCAGAGTTTATGGTATGGCTTTGTAGTTGTTGTATCTCTCTCTGTATCATTTCTTCTCTTCGATTCCTTTTTCATGATGGATTTTCAATAAGGCTAATGGAAACCATCAAAGGCTTGATAAATGTTTCAATATTATATACAAGCAGAAATCTAGCAGAGAAAAAGAAGACTGTGGCTGAAGAAGAATCCCTGCTATTTCTACAACTGAAACTACATCTCATATGTGTATCGGGCTATCCTAGTGTATTTATGAACCTAGCTATATAATATATTTCTCTCGCAATACGTTTTATAAACATAGATATGTGATATCAGATAGAATAAAAGCACAGCCCAACTCAGTCTGTAGTCTGTACAGAGACGAGGGACGACAACTTACCACTTATTACTTTTATTTTCCTTTGTATAACTATTCTGTGTGGAAAAGTGGGAATAGGGAGAAAATACTTGACTTGAGCACTTGCACATGTACAACGTATTTATACCTATTCCAGCTATACTGTACAACCATAGCTCGTCGTATTTGCTCTACCACTTCATTAATACAAGTGTAGATCCGGGAGAAAGTAATTCATCAAGCATTGATTACATTACAGTATTATTTCATTCTCTTCATCATACCTCCTTCCTATTTTTTCTGCCCTACGTCTTTTCTACAAGGGTACCTAACTACCTACATATAAGTATGTACACATTGTTTCCCATTTTTCCTACTTCTGCACACCGAAATATTTACAAACCCCTTTGTGATATTTATTACAATGGACTGTTGTGCTTATATTCCCCCGTAACCCCTTTAACATTAACTTAACCTTTTATCTCAACAATTTTCATTACTATTGCATTCTCAAGATCCTAATAATAATTATTTCCAACTGCATTTACGTTGTTTTCAATTTGTTAGGAAGGGAAAACGATGTATACTACATATATTAGGTACTTCCGCAAAACATAACACGGTAACATAAATATGTGTGTGCAGAAACATTGGCTAAATATTACAGAGGAGTACCTACTATTATTATAATGTGATATCTGACATGTATAGCTGGATGTGTACTTGTGTAGAAGGATTCCGCTATTTCAGTCTTCATACGTATAATATGTGTCTCTATATTATTATGCATTATGTATTTCTACTTGTGCTAGCTAAGCCCATATAAATATTTCCTTTCAACTTTAGCATTGCATGCTCTTTCTCTGCATTCCCCGCCGTTCTCCTTCATTTATGTGAAGTGTGTGTGTATAGTAAGAATTCTCCAGTACTCCTTATGTGTATGCAGTAATATTTTATTTTTCCTTTCCTTCGACTATTTCTATTTCTTTTTTCTTTTCCTCTCTCTCTCTCTGTGTCTCACTAATGTGCCTGTTCAATTGGGTAATGTAGCAAGAGTAGCCTATGAGGTTTAGTTGTGCCTTGGTGGAGGAAGTTGGGCTTGTCGGACGAAGCCCTTTCTTGCTGTTGTAGAATTTATAAACGAATGCGAATGCTATTATGAACTATCAATTTGTAGTACGTAGCCAAGGAATCATCCTCTCAAGTGCTGCGCTGTTGTACACTTACTTTCTATTTTCAGCGTACATTCCAGTAAATTTTGTTGAACCTCCTCCAGCTCAAACTCCACTCTTCTTCTCCACTACAACTACAAATACTACAAAGTTCTCCATTTGTTTTTCTCTTTCGTTGTGTTAGTTGTGTCTGTCTCTGAGCGAAGGCTACAAAAAGCTACAGCTCTCCTGCAGACTACAACTACACAACTGCTTCGTTCCATGGAAGTGTCTATGTAAGTACATGTATACGTATAGACACTTCCATATGATAAGTTTAGAAACTTATGGGAGAATGTTGTGAAAGTACAAGGAGGAGAATTGAGTTGCTATAAATGTGTTGTAGTTGTGTAGGGATAGGTGTATATAAGTACGTACGTACCTGTCGGTCGGCCTTGAAGTGAACTCTTTCTTGTTTAGCTGATGGCTTTCTTGTTTAGTACTCCACCTGCTAGTGCTCATCTCTTGGGTGGCATTTATTTCTTTTTCCCAGCTCCCGGACGAGAATGGGAGGAAGGAGCAGGAGAGCAATTCCACTATTTCCCCATCATCATCAACAACAACAACCATTCTCGATGGCTCCACTTATTTCCACTGCAGTTGTACTTGTACAAACACAGGATCACAATTCACAACTTCCACTGTGGTACTTTCAAAATATATACACACATTTATCCTATCCACCTGAGCACGCCGCTTTTTTATCAAACACATTTATCCCACTCCTCCTACTACATACTTAATGCATCAACTACCCAGTATATTGTATAGCTCCATTTGTAATGTTTAATATTGTTATGTTTTAGACCTGAACAGGCTTTTAGTAATGGAGAAGACTTGCAGTATACACTTTAGTCTTCTTTGCAGCCAAAAAGACATTGAAGAATTCATGCAGCATTATCTTGTAGTGCACCACTGTCCAGCTAATCTCGCAACAAACAAATTATTTTATCCCTTATTTAGTCTGTTGGATGCAACTGGAAGAAAGTATATAGTATGTCTGCAAATGTAGTTTTGTTTTGTACATAAATGTACGTACTATATATAGATTGTACAAAGTACACATCCTTTACACACTAGTGGACGACTCTTTTCCCTGTACTCGAGCCGCATATCGATTTCCATTGAATTTCTCTAGCTTTCCCTTTTCTTACAAACGCTTTGACTTTCCCAACATCTTTCTACTATACAGTCAAAACTAATCATTCACCTTTTTGTTCTCTCTTCCCAATTCCTTTCATTCCACAATTTTATTTTCTACAGCTAATAATGACTACTACTTAATTTCCTCTTTATTGCAGTTTTAATTAACTTAATTGCCATATACCTAGACACATACCCTAATACTATTAATTGAATCTAAGAAAAATACTGGGCCGTAGAGAATTATAGGTACAGCTAGTACATCAACTTGTGAATCTTTTCCGTATTTGTATCATTTATTCAATCACGTTTCCGTGAAATCAATATTTCATTATATCGTTTCCCTGAATCATAATTATAACTGTACTTGCAAAATTCAATAGCAGTAAATTGTTAATGTAAAGAGGAAATTATTTATAATTTCATTTGTGTCTCGACTTTAGAGCAAGAAGCATGTACTTGATATTTGTCTTTGCACTATGAATTATTGAAAAATTGGGGAGAAGAGTGGATTTTATTGGAAATAATAGTTGGTAGATATGTGACACGCATGAATTAAAAAGACTGTGTGACTTATAAACTTTGACAGAACTAACAATAAATAGGAGAGCAAGGATATAAGTACTCATGGACAAATTAAATTGGGGGAGTACATCCCCAGTATTATTACACTGTCAGAGTATTAGGTGGGGGGAATGTTTTGTAAGGCTGAAGCTCGTTAGCAGAATTAATAATTCTTTGAGCGGAGCAAAGACTTGACTTTCGTGGGCGATCTTAATGAGATGAAGCATAAAGCATGCTATAGGTAGGTACTAGAAATACAATTGATAAACAGCCAAATCGACCACAACCATCACCACTTACAATTTTGTATAGAAAAGTAAAATAATGAAATGAAGAGGGAGAATTAATATACGCACTTGTAATGCACTGATTCCCAAATGTTTGTACTCGGAAATACTTTCATAGGATGGATTTATCTGAAGAATGCTGCCTTGCCTAGTACTGTGCTAATGTTGTAGTGGAGTGTTGTAATTGTGTTGTTAGTCCATTAAACATAGAATCCTCTTGATCCATTATAATATGCAACGCACAATGAACAACGGACGCTGCTCTAAATCTCCAACTTGATCATCGTTAGTTTCCCTAATACTATAATGTACTCTCGATTCACAGTATTTTTTTATTTTTTTCTATTCTCAATGTTATTTCTTCCTATGTTTCCGTAATAAGGAGAGCAGTGTAGTGGTGATTATAATATAATCATATACAAACGTGGCAGTAAAGTGCTTAGCTCTTGATCAAATTTACATTCATAGATGAATAATAATATGTTGGGTCAGGGAAACAACTACTGTACTCTACGAACTACCGTGTACGGTACAGTCTACATTTTTACGAATGAGTAAATCTATACTTCAATCTTGAGTTGAGACTCCCTGTGAAACCAAATTTACTCCAATTATTAATACCAATTTTAACCTTGGGCAAGAAGAAACAATAATTTACCTGTGTAAAACGTCTATGGGAAATGAACCTTTCAGAAGAGAAGACCATGGACAATTATAAGTTTTCATTAACAATAATTGTTTTACATACCAATGCCTACTTCATTTCCCCTATAGGAATACTTACAAAAATAAATCGCAAAAATCGCGATTTTGAAAATAATAACTAATATATACAACATATCATTCAATATACATTCATATATATTAATAATCTTATCTTATTTTATACTATATTGTTATGTATTACACATTATATATTTATATTTGTATAGCAATTGTGTGATTTGGACAACACTATATAATATATACACAGTTATTATATATTATTTATCAAGCACATAATGTATTTTGGGTTCCTTTTGTATAAAGAGTGCATTATGAAGTCAGAGTTTCATTGGCACTTTTGACAGTGTTTTCACAGGGATGGAATTCTCAAAATTTTCCTTGCAACGCGTTTCCATTTTATCTTGCAACCTGGTTGTAACGTTGCAAGACATTTTCCTTTACCCCGAGCACGTTGTCCCCAAATGTTTCTGTACATCTTAATTAAAAATGCAGGTTGATTAAAGAGAAAAGATGTCTCGATCTTCTAATCCTCTCGTCCTAAAAGTGATGTGGTACTGGGATGTCTCATTTCATTTCCCCAAAATTTTCCCGCCTCCTAAGGGGCGGGGGAGGCAATTTCCCCAAAATTTGGCCCCGCGCCCTGTGGGGCTGGAACAAAAATTCCGTTTCATCCAAAAATTTGCCCCACTTGCATTTCCCCTTGCAATCTGACTGCAACGTTGATACATTTTTCACCCCTGGTATTCGAATGTGGGATTTTGAGTGGAGACGTCTGAGTGAATGAAGGAGGGGAGAAGTGGATGAGGTAGACGAAGACGAGGCACTTGAATAGCCCACAATAGTAAACTAGCTCAACTGGAGCAAAGAATTATTGTACGTAGGTGTGTGTAGCTACATAATACATACGTATAAGTACCACGACAAGTACTTTTGCCTTCAGTTAAGAGAGCCATGGAGAAAACACATGGAAATGTTTTCCCTTGTTAGCCCAACTGGACCACAATGTTCCTATTCAATTCTGAGTCCAAAGAAAAGAGAATTTTCACTGTGGCTTCAGAGTTCCTTCGCTCTCAGTTGGGTGACTTTGGCTAAAACATAATTCCCTCGCCCTTCCACTCTCGTCTTCTTCAGCCTATACTTATCACACACACCCACACCAAACTCTGCACATTTATTCCTTTCCCACAATATCCTCTCGGAAATAAAAAAATATTCTTCAAATCGTTTTCTTGTCTGTGTTCCTCATCTCTTGAGTTATTCACTTATCTCCTCTCTCTCTACTCCACTCGTCTATAGTCTAAAGTCCCTGCCCCCTGCTACATACATCTCTGCAATAAATCCAACTTGTAAAAGCACAACATTCGATTCCTCGTAAAACCAATTTGAGTTTACAACAAAACCAAGATCTAAGAAAACAAATATAAATAGTCAAATCATACTCGTCTTCTATGTACAATACACATAGTGTAGATATGTGTAGTAAAGTCAAATAATGTTTCTATTAAAATATTTTTAATATCTCTGTTGTATGTACATAGTTGTTTATCCAAATATAAAACCATTGGTCTCTGCCTACTCGATTGCCCATTGGATCAGAAGAACAGAAACAGGAAGAGAATGATTGAACAACAAATCTTGACTTTCCTTATCAGTCCCCCTGTTGTTGAAACTCAATTATATAGCAGCTGCTGCCATATAATTGACTCGTGCTCATTGTAACATCACTTCAATTCAAAAACTATGAATCATAATTCAATTAATTATTGCAGCTAAAACCCAATACAAATTGGTGTCCTAATAGTAAATTCTACTAGACAAGGAATTTATATAGCTATTACTAATAACTATGTACAACAAAACAAAAAATACAATAAAACCGAAAGACTACAAAGTTAGGCGTACCTACTATACACAGAATTATGTATTAAATTATATACATACACATATTATATTGCACTGTACTCTATTAATCTTTATTACAATGTATGCTAATACTTGATAAACAATAAGAATACAAACTTCGTCCACTATAGCACGAGTTTTACCATTTATAATAAAATAATGAAAACAGTATTATTAAGAATGAAGCGTACTGTATATGTTCAATGTTTGTAAGGTAAGTGCTATGTGGTTTAAGAGGGCATTGGCCTGACTGAGTCAGTTGAGATTCTGACGAAGATGCGGCATGAGAAGTCGAGTGTCGTGTTTATATCGTTATTGTACTACAGGTTCAGTCAGTTCAGTGCAGTACTTACGAAATGTAATAAATAAAAGATGATAGACGAAATAAATGCATAGTCACTCTGAGACTCTTAAATACGATTTACTAGTTACTACACATCCATCTAATCATCTAATGCATTGTAGAATTTACACAGAAGCTTAGCGGCACACAAACACAAACCTAAAAATTTAAACAATCATCTCTACCAGTTTGCAAAAATTCATACTTACTGTAGGTACACAACACTTATAAAATTAGTTAGTTTTAAAAAACAATGTTCAGTTCACTATTTGAAAGGCATCTGATAGCAAGGCAAAATCTAATTAATGCAAACAAGACTGTACTTTAAGAGACAATAAATAAATGATGTGAAAAAATTGCGTGTCTTGCAAGTACTCGTATTGGAATAATATCGACATAGCACTTCACGTGTAACAATATGTAGCATTAACAAATAGAATTCCACAATTGTCCAAAAAAAATTTTTTTTTATACTGATAACTTTAATACATTTTTACGCAGAGTAACAATCATGTGTTTGTAATGCGAGGTAATAAAAAATGAAAAGCAAACTAAAAGCTGTTAGAAAAAGGTGATACTTGACTATTAAAAAAATTAGAAATAGTTGAGAATTTTGGATGTTTTACAATTACTGCTTTGCTTGCTTTACATTTGCAAGCCTGCAATTGAACTACACGACTGTCGGGACATGTTTACTCATCTGGGAAGCAGTGCATTTAATATGCGACAATTTAGTTATTTGTCGTCGTTTTGTAGTTCGGGCGTAGTGTTTGTATTTGGAAAGAGAAGGTTGTGCTGGATGAGGACTTGCTGGGAGTGTAATGTCTCAGAGTGATTCTGAGATAATATTACAGAGCTCCAGTTTATACACATTACTAGACAGCTTCGTAGCACACAGAGGAAGAGAGTGAGTGAGTCTGAGAGAGTGTTTCGACTTTACACATTCCATTTGACTTGTCTTACTCATTAGAGAATAATTTAATAGTTCATGCCAATTAGGTGACTAAGTTTCAGTCTCTTTTGACCCTTGAGTTGCTCTTTGAGCCGAACCATTAGGTGAGTGAGATGAGACTCTCTCTCTCTCTCATAGACTTTTAGACGTTTTGCCAATCGACGGCAGAAGCAGGAACACTAACACTACTGCAGATACTACACACGACATGATCGTGGCACTAAAGAACAGACAACACACAAAACAAGACACATTCTATTTGTACAAGTAAAAGTAATAGGAGTCTAGGACTACAACTAATATAAGGCGTCCTTTTGCTTCCTCTTTCTATCCCCTCATCATAATCATCCTCATCATCATCATCAGCACTTCTTCTTCTATTTACTATGTGAAACTACACAAGTGTGTATTGCTCTACGTGAGTTTGTCGGTGGGTGGCTTGGCTTCTTTCTGCTTGTAAAACTTCCACTAGGTAGCTTAGTGCAACCTACCTACAATAAATACTACACTCCTCTTTTCCCTACATACATCTTACTGCCTTATTCCTACAATTATGTAGCTTGACACAAACTTGAGCATTCATATTATCAAGCGTCGAATGTTGCAATGAATATTATATAAGTAAAAGCTTACTTATGTAATGTACACTAGTAGCTATAGATGAAATATCACTATGGTCTGTTAACATGTTAACAACACTGAACTGGTACTTGTACCTAATGCATAAATGTGTAAGGTGAGTCGGCAAGTGTATTAGTGTGTAGTGTAGCTCTTTATTAATTCCGTGATAGTGAGATTGAAGAAGGACTGTGTCTGTGAGAGTTTTGCTTTCTGTTGACTTGCTTTAATAATCAAGGCAGCCAGCAATGAATCTTTTTGTAGACGAGAAAATATGCTTTTCCAACTCTCTTTATTCTAATCTGATTGTGACTTTGTGACATTATTCTGAGGAGAGTTTTCGAGAGAGTGGAATGGGGACAAGTATTGGTGAGTCTTCTCTCTCTCTCTCTGACGGCAACCCACCACTATGTACGACTATTCCACTCCACACCACTTCAACCCTCGTTTACCCTTTTCCACTCATTAACAACAAAATACTTTTCCCACTACCTTCTCTCTCTCTGTAATGCACCTTCCTCCTTCAATTCACATTCCCAACGACAAATAAAGTCCATCCTAGTATGTATAAATTATAATCACATAAATACTTCATACATACAGGAATCCACTAAATCATCACAATAATCCCTTCTACATAATATCATCAAATGAAACCTTGGCTTTGTATAACGTGAACCATCACACAAACAAATCAAACTTATGCAAATGTTAAAAATTCAAAATTCATCACGAGTTACAAATTGATGGAGGATGGTTGCTCCTGAATTCTTTCGTGTCTAAGAAATAGTTCTGGTTCATTGGTTTGTTTTTAGAGTAATTGTATTATTAAAATTATTTTTCCGTCATTTTATGGTACTTGGGGAATGAACAGAAGCAATTTTTAGAGAGACTTTAAGATGGTGGTTGTGAGGAAAGCAGCCCACTGGAAATATTTGCATACCTATATTGTTAATGTGTAATATCATTTGGAAAGTGTTGCATTGGCATATATGAAATAATTTATATTAACAATAGTAGTGTAGGAAAGTTGTTGATGACAAGTTCATTTGATATTACGACTTTTGTCGTGAAATGCGGCATTTTAACGAAGATGTGCATGGAAATGAAGTTGATGGGTAGTCTTTTGTGGAAGTTTTCTTTAGTATTTAACAGCTAAATGACTAAATGACTGCAGAAGATAAAAGATCAAAAGCTTTTAAATGCTTGAAATTTGTCACTGTTTATTGATAGAAATGTAACTGAATGCCCTTCACTTCAGCAGAATACAGGTAGGTATATTACATTTATTTTCTGACATATGCCTAGGAGACTCTTAATGAGAAGTGTCTCATAATGCTCCTTTCGGTTTCAACATAAAAGGATTACAGACCTAGACTGCCTACTTCATACCTACACAAACATTTCCCTCAATTTAGTCGAGTACTCCGTCAGTTAACAATATACCATAGTGCTAAGTTACTAGTCCCCCATTACTCAACTGCATTTTAGTTTTTTCTCTTGATAGACACAAAAGTACTAGTGTGTTTCATCCAAATTTTCAAAAATATTTGGTAACAACAAAAAGAACAGAGATGTTTTTCATTTCATATAAATAAATAGACTATATACATAAATCAATATCTGCTCCAAATATTATGCCATGTTTTGATAATTTCATAGTTTTTCCTCGCTGAAATAAATAAAATGAAATTACTATATACCTACATTTTTCAACTGGAAATGTATTTTCTATTCACAGTCCTTTGTTGATGTTGAATTCCTGACGCATGTATTACGAACTACCGCTTATATATAGGTAGCTACAAAAAATGTTTCGCAAATACATTTGGTATATTTATTGCATTTGACTAGTTATAAGAATAGGGCTCTCGTGTGTTAAGAGGAACGAAGTTTTTTAAGTTGACTGTGTGTATACCTCTGGTTAGTTGAAAGGGTAAACTAGACTTAGGAAAAACGGATAGTAGAAATGAGTTCGGTGAGTTACACGTTAACTAACTTTGACGTGTCAGGGAATCAAGGAATCATGCTGCTGGAGATTAAAAGTAACAAACGAAAGAAAATACAAATAGGAGAAATGTCAATAGCGAGAAAGAAATGGAGGAAAGAGAGAAAGAGAGTGAAATAGTGGCCTTTCTTCTTTCGTTATGATTTCCGAGAGTGAAGGTTGAATTTCGTTTATAATTGGAGGCAAATGTAATCAACTGCTTTGCATCGTGTGGTAGTGGCTGCTGCTTGCTGTGGCACAAGGCACGTCTCTCTTGTATGACTACAGTGTAGTAGTGCTAGTAGTTACCAGACTGCAACTACAACTGGCAGGTTCAGGGCTTTTGGCTATACAGAAAAAATATAATGGGAGAGAGACGAAGTTCCTCTTTTACTTTGGCGTCTCTCTCTCGTCTCCTCCGCAAAAGGACACAAAAGGAGAAAAGAAAGGAAGGAAAAGAAAGGAGAATATAAAAGAAAAGCGAGTGAGGGAAATGCTAAGCAGAGCAAAGAGAGGACAAATACGAAGCACTCGTGCAAAAGTATTTAATTTCTCTGTGACTTTCACGACGACGAGGTGAGCGTCTCTGTGTATTCATTTTCCTACATAACATAACATATGTATGTACCGTATTTCCTCTAAAGCAACCCGGGGGTTGTTTTAAAAAATCGCGCGTCAACCACCCCGGGTTGCTTTAGAGGCTCCGGGTTCTTTTGGAGGTAGGCCAATGTAGTTAAGGCCTAGTTAGGGCTTCATTAACCATCAACCACCGGGTTGCTTTAGAGGCCCGGGTTCTTTTAGAGGTCCGGGTTGCTTTAGAGGAAATACGGTATGTATAGCTTCATCGTTTGTACGTGTAGGTACGTACACTATACCAATGCAAGGCCTTCACTCCACTACATCCACAACTCCACACTCTTCAGTCTTCACAGCAATCATCGTACTAGCGTCTCCAACTCCTCATCATATTAATTATACCGAAAAACATGTGGAAATTGCCATCATGCCATTTCCAAACGACCCCAATTCCAACATAATGTTTTATACACCTTTGTTCCCACTCGGCCTTTCTTAGCGCTACATTATATAACTGACGAGTGACGACCTGCCTGTCCCGCCGTGAGGTTCCTTTTCTCCGGCACAACTACACTCTCTCTATATTCAGCAACCATTCCACAACAGCTCCCCAAAAACTTTTCCGACTTTTTCTTTCTTTTTTCTCCCCGTCTTTCTTTTTCCGTCTAGTTGATTTACATTCAGCTTAAAGTCATTTCACTACAATCAGACCAATTTCATAGTTGGCAGTAGGGGCCTCTAAACCCTTGTACAAATTTCCTTTGAGATCCCGCCACAAAACAAATCAACAACGCACTAAACATGTATAAATTGCCTTGTTTTTACTAAATAAAGTCCACAGGCCTATCAAACGGTGCAAGACTCCATCAAATTTATCGTCTCTGATTTAGTAGGTAGATAGTAGGTACCTTAGAACGAAACCAGATTGAATAATTAGTTAATACTTTAAATTGCGTTCCAATTACATTAATCACAGCAAATATAATTATCGCCTATGTAATTCCAAACCGTCAAACCCGGTTGCATCATTTTATCCGTGGTTGTGCATTCTGCTAAAGTTTGCTAAAGCGTTAATTTTAAATGGATTTGATTGCATTAATATTCTACACGTGTTTGAAACTTGTGCTACTATGATCCACATTTATAATTAGTGGAAATTAGTGGAAATTATGTAGAATACTAGAACCGATTTATTATGGTGTCATGAGCCGAAGGATAGAGTACATTTACATATGTGCTAATGGGAAATTCAATTCTAGAATCCCGACTAGTAACTATCTATATTGATTTTACACAGAAGATCTCGACGATCAGTAATCCAGTCAATTAACAAATCAAATAGCCTGAGACAATTATCCATCTCATGTACTGAAACGATGTTTCATCTCCCATTCCTCGTCTATTCAATATCCACTCAGTTTATGACACATCTATAGATACCGTACCTGAATATAGTTCAATCCATGTAAACATCCTTTTCTACGAAATATTCATTCCTCGGGTCATTTTCATGGTAAAATAATTGGTAGCAGCGGTGAAAATGAGTTACTATAGCGAAAATAAAACGATAATTCTATAGCCTCATTGCATGTATTTAGTACCTGTTTGTTAATGTAATAACCATACTGCAAAGTTCTAAATGAGTTGTAATTACATATCACATAGATATCTAAAATGCATTAATTAATAATTACGTATTATGTTTGTAGGTAGTAGGTAGCTGGATGACATACATATATTCAAGCGCTTGTGACACATTCTCAGATTGTCGGACTTTTCTTTACAAAGAGTTCATAATACAAATCTGCTAAGGTTTCATGTAAATTCATCCATTGCCTCATTATATTATAGCATTTTACTGTAAATGGACTTTATTAAATAATTATCTTATCCAAATTACATAGCATTTCTATTCATCTCACCGATTGACAGAATTTCTTGTGCACGCGTCAACACTTAAACAAATGTGTATGCATTATTGCAATAACCAAAAGCAAAAATATCCTATTACAACATCATATTTACACTTGGCTAATTTGAATGCAGTTGTTGCCACTATAAAATTTATTGGTAGGTACTAATTTGAATGCAGTTGTTGCCATTATAAAATTTATTGGTAGGTGCTAATTTTGAATTGCAACGGAACAATGTAATTGAAAAAATATTGAGCATTCCACAAGATTGTTTCTGGAGTAGCAGAGAGCCCTTGGATGATAGGGAAGCGTTACCGGTAACAGAAATAGGGAAAAAAGATATGATTTGTTGTAGGGGTGATTGTACATAACATAAATAGGTGGCTAAATATTATTTGCACAGAGTATAGACAAGGGTAGCCTGGAGACAGAGTGTGGTGTGTGTGTGTTATATTGATTAGAGAGTGGGAGAGGCAGTGTGTTATGATTAGGTATTTAGAGTGAGTGAGTGAGTGAGTGAGGTGAGGAAGGAAGGAAGGACGGAAGGAAAGGATTAGATTTTGGTGTGTTGAGTTATTCAGCTAATGTGATGTGCATTAGATTTACATTGATGGGCATGAGAGAGGAAGGGAAGTGAAGTGGATTGGAGTGAATAGATGAGATTATACAGGAGATGAAGAGAAGGAAGGTGACGGGAACTTTGTGCAGTCCTTTGATATGGCATTCCATTCCATCGGCCGCAATGATGTGATCCTATCGTTTCCATATTAACTCTATAATGTCATTTATACAATAAATCCTATACTCTCATACTCTCTTTCTCTCTCCGTTTATATTGTTAGACTAATGTCCTGGCTCCTCCATGTTCTCTATGACTTGCCATATGGATTGGCAGCCAAGTCATCATAATAGATCGCTTTCCATCTCAATCCTCTCTCTAATCGAAGACTTACTTACTCACACTCACACAGATACTTTGTTGTGCTCCTTGTCGTCCTTGTCCTGACAAGAGGACAACTACACAACTACACAACACATTTACACTACACAGCCACACAAACTACAACCAAACCTATATACACCAATACACTACGTACTTACATATAACACTCACTCAGAATTGCACAGCAGTGGAGAATTGCAATGTATAAGTGACTTACATTTGCACTCTACTACTTCCGTTAACTTCAATTTCAACACTAACATTCACCTGAACCATATAATAGACATATATACACCTAGGTAGGTAGTTGAACCACGTGTTTTGACAACAGTATTAGAGTATCATCTATTTTAAGTCAGTACACTTGAATGTGCGTCCGTAAACAGTCCGATAGTGCTACCCTGGAACATTTTCTATTCTCAATCCAGGGCCCTTATACAAATTGGAAAGATATAGAGTAATAAGTGCGACTATATTACACAGTGCGGAACGGTGGCGGAGTAGTGTATACGAGTCTGATTACAATTCAGAGTGTGCGAGCTTCGAATCTCTTGAGCTTCCTTTATTTTGGGTGAGGGGGGGGGAGTGCGTTCGTAGTACGGGCCTTTTTTCTATACTAAATATTATATTATGTAGCAATATATTATTTGTAGTCATACACTACTCTATACGCGAATTTGTGAGTTGTGCTATGTTATAGTTGTGTACGACACTTGCGAAACAAAGAGAAAAGAGCCGTGACGTGGATGACGACTAAAAGAAGCGAGATTTTTCTCATCATCTCATGTCATCATTATTGCAGTGTATATTGGTGGGTACTTAGTTACTGAGTGGCCATATAGTAGACATTTAGGTATATCCCTTGAACTGGGCTTGTTAAGTGCCTAGCTACTTGTGCGAGTGGCTATAGGTGGAATATACATACAATGGCGAGAGACAGAGTGCGAAGGAGAGGAAGGAGAGAGAATAATAAGGAAGGAAGGATGGCGAGGAAAGTGAGAGAATAAGGCATCAGAAGAAGCAGGAGGGCTAAACAAGAGAGGAACTACAAAGTACAGCACGGCAGCCACAATTGTGTTCAGTGATGCTGCTCGGCCCAAATAACGTCACGGAGTGATGAGTTTCGTTCGTTCGCTCGCTCCGTGGTAGCTACTCAAATGTTTGTCAATAGAATTCCGTAATGTTGCAAGTCATTAATCATTCCAGCTCTTTCCTCCGCTCCTTCGCCAAGCACAAGTTCAACACAGGACTTTTTCTCCTTTTTTCCTTATATTGCTCTACCTACTTACTTAACACAGAATACACAACAGCCATGTCGTCGTCTCCAGAGTTCCACCAGCACACAGAATACAAGTATATATTATGGAAGTATAAATATATTGTATTACACTCAAGTACCTACCATGCAAAACTCCAAGCAGACGAACCACCTAGTAGGCCTACTGAAATACTAATATTGTATTACAGTACTGATACCGCTTATTCTACGGGTATAGGTCCTTGTAAATATATTTCAGCAATATAGCAATGTATAATATATGTTAGTCGAAATAAATGTAATGCCTTGAACCAACCATTCTATTTTCTATTATAAACTCTAAACCCCCATGTACTATGTCTTGTAGATGTAGAGCCATAGCACTCTGATTTAAATCATGTAGTATTAATACAGATACACTGTAACATGCATATAGCTAGTTGTAAACTGTCAAATAGTGTAGACACATCCCTATTTAATATTCAACGGAGTCTGCAAACAACATGAATCGAATCAACATCTGTAGTCAATACACACAAAAATTACTGTAATAATATATAAAACCCATAAACACATAACACTGTGCCACAATACTTAATGTAGTAGTATTAAAGTAGTACGTCTATTAGATGATAATAAAATACTATCAAAACAGCCTTTAACTTTCTCTGAATTTCCATTCAGAGTAAATAGCATCGTGAGATGCGTTTTCTCAGAAGGTGGGTATTTCGTTGTTAAGTTCGCTATTAAGATAGCGGAGTGTTGTAAGCTGCCATGATTCCCTTACAATATACTATTATACTAATACTTGATGTATTTAGGTTCAGACATAATAATAACGTCGTCTTGGTGCTGTTCATGTTAACGTCTACACAGAAGGATACGTATTAAGTTGAAAGCTCAGTCTTATCTTCTGCCTACAACTCAATCACAAACCAAACCACCTCTTTTATTCTCATTCCATGACAGGGAAAGTGAACGACAACTTTCAATTGAAAAGTTTCCTTATCCATCCTATTTCATCGCACCTTAATTTCATGAAATCCCCACGGCACCAGACAAAGTCCTCTAACAAAATTTACAGCTTGCTTCACTCAACTCACAAGATATGTACAGTTTGGACTTGATACTTAAAAAAAGTTATTTTAAAACCCCGAGCCCGTATATATTACCAATTGTATACTAAAATAGAGTTGCTATACATACTAACATTGGTAAACAAATGAATGTAATTCAACTAAATCTCCATGCTCGACTACCCTACTGTAGTATTAATATGGAAAAATTTAGCAAATACCTACTAAATTTAATTCACAAAAATGCAATAACTATTTTAATTAGAATGGAGATGAATTTATATTTTGCAACTGATTTCGGTTTAGCATAGTAAAAAATTTGTGTACTTAGCCGAAATGTTTTGTGGCTAAATCCTCTAAGGATTATAAATGAGTATACCCCTGCTACAGATTTAAAGTTGCATAATACTGTTTTTCAACTTTATATTATTATTGTAGTTGTCCGGCTAATAATAATTGTGAAAAAGGTGTTGGTCGCAAAGAAATGGAGACAAACAGGTAGGTAGTAGGTATATAAGATTTCACAAGAAAAGATTGGAGGTAGTCGACTCGAAATAAAAGTTAACTGATAGCTTTGCCATTTGTCATTTAATTGAGTCGTTTTGTGAGAGTCATCCCATCTGGTCTTCAATTTACTTGTAGTAAGTACATAGTGTCCTAGGATTCTGCACAGAATTCTGAACGAGGGGAATGGACGGATACATTACAGTAGAAATAAATAAATAAAGTATACCTAACACCGAAAAGTCATTGTAGTATTTGTATATACATTTAATACATTATGCATGCTTACACTGTACTTTTACAGTGCAATATAAAAATGATTTTTAGCTTAAGGCAGGTAGCATATCTGTAAAAGCATAGAGAGCTAAGAAAAATAATAATGTAACACGGAGTCTCAACTCTTGCACTTAAGTCTTGTTTAAGCCATTCGCACTTTTGACAATGAGGACGGCTCTATGGATTCAGAAGAATTAACTTAACAACGTAGCCGACTATTGTGGGACTGTGTGAGTATGATGAGGAGGCAATGAGAAGAGAAAAGTTCCAATGCACGACTTCATTGTTCAAATGTATAATTCTGTTGACAATGAAGATGACCACTTCATTTTGTCATTTAGCTGCTGCTGAGACGACACTATATAGAAATTCTCTGCGTCCACAATGCATAGATGGATTTTAGTGATGAGAATAATAATATGTTTATTATTAATCTGTGAGAAACATGTTCATCGTCTCTAGTAGTTCAGTCTCCTTTGACTGCGCACATACACTCAATTGACACAGACATCTATTTAAGTAACAGAGTCGGCTGCTCTGAGTGTATTGTGCGCAAACGGGTAGAATACGGGGCACAATGAAATTGCCATGTGGCGATATTATTCTAATAAGAATATAACTGAAATTTCATGCAGTAGTCTGCACAGTAATGCTAACATTATCCCCCATCCTACTTCTTTTACACCGTATGTTTATCTTTTTACGATTCAACGATTGCATAATATAATGTTCTTACAAATTGCGAGTTTCATAACAAACACAATACTGACAATACACATTTATGTAGGTAAATAAATACAACGTTAGTTATACAATATATATGTACAACACTATCATGAATTTGTTTGTATTTTAAATCCAAAGCACTGCTTGTAAAATTTAGAAATAAATTTGGCAAACTATGTAGTATCATTTTGGTTGGTGGTGTTAATTTTTAGAAAATTCAGCTGCAATGCGGTGTGAGTGTTGGATAAATAGCAGGAATATATAGGTAGGATGAGTTGGATGTTGTTTAATGAAACTACATTAGCCAATTAGAGTTTGTGTGGAAGAAAACAAAGTTAGAATGTAGTGTATATTATGGGGAAGTGTATTACAGAGAAACGATTGAGAATTATTTTGTTGTTGCTGGCGTGAGAGGGAAGACAAGAGGATGGATGGGTGAATGTGTGTGCGTGTATGTATATTATGATTCTACGCTTAAACGTGAGAGTGTTTCCAAGTGAGAAAACTAACAGGAGAGATGATATTTAAAATACAAAGTACATCAATAGCAATAGCCAGTAAAACTCCCTTTGCTTTTCAGGATTTGTGAATCAGCTAAGTGTAGAGAAACTTTTTGTTTTGTTTCTTCAGGAAAGTGTAAAAGTGTATTAGTAGTAGATGTATCGATGTACACGTCATTGGAAGTATAAACTGCAAGGATGATTTTGGGAAACGAGTCGGATATTATGCGAGTAGCTTACTAGCAGCAAGATTATTGAGCAATCTTTAAAGTCTCGACAGAGATCAAATGAGTTTAGGTTGGAGCATGAGACTAGGAGAGCGTTAGTAAATAGAATAGGAGAGAGTGTAAAAGAAAGGCAGACAAGGAGACGAAACATTCGCCGAAGAACGGAGCGAAGGGAAATCCGAAACGCTTTTTCACATGGCCTATCAATCAAACTTGCCCTGATCCTATTCATTTCCAGTTTGTTCCTATACTCTCCGCGGTGGTGGTGGTAAGTAGTTCAAATCTGTATAGCAGAAGCTGTGTAACTTGTAACTTATTATGTTTGTGTGTTGCAGATACATTGGGATATTTATGTACAACGCCGTATACACAAAGCCATTTCAGGGAGGGCAAAATCCCAACATGAGTTACCAATGTGTCTATTATATGCATTTAAAGTGAGAATATTGAATCATTTTAACCCAAAATAAATATAAATATTATATCAAGTGTGAAAATAATTCAGATTTTATACATTATTATAGCAAAACATCTTTTCTGATATTTCGCGTGAAGCGATCGCTGTTGCTGCATACGGCCTTGTTTATGTAATAATACAACACCCGCCTTAAATGCCTTTTGCCTACTGCATCCACTATGCAATAGTTTCCAAAGATAATTGTGAGAGCATGTTACGTTGTGTGAGCTGACTATTCTGTTTCTGAAACTATACTATTCTCTCACTCAGTTTGTATTTCCAGCTAACACTAGTGCAATGCAGTACAAGACTACCTAATTGTACAGTAGTGGTGTGCTGTCTCCACTGTGTGAGAATTCCATCTGACTATGACTATGACCGAACAGTGTTGAGTGAGTTGCTAATCGCTCTCGCCAATTGCCTTTGCTCTATTATCTATCCTACTACATATCTGTATGCCATGTATTATATTATATTACTCAAAATACTCAAAATAATCCCATACAAATAATTTTATAATTTTTTATAGCGGCGTTTTAGCATTTTACAACGCATTGTACGAGTAACAAATTTATTATTTTTCTTATAAGATTTACGGTTATATTAATAAGTTACATAAAAGATTGTGTTATACAAGGCTGTATCTAGCGGCAGGGCACCAGGGCACGTGCCCCCACCCCCCGAAATCTCGAAAAAATAGGTTATTTTGGGCACGAAAGTGCCTTAAATCGCGAAATTTTTCGCGCTACGCG
>JAQFYB010002206.1:0-26152 GCA_034694085.1 Pogonognathellus longicornis | reverse complement strand
CAAAATGGAGCCAGCAATTGTCAAAATGGAGCCAGCAATTGTCAAAATGGAGCCAGCAATTGTCAAAATGGAGCCAGTAATTGTCAAAATGGAGCCAGAAATTGTCAAAATGGAGTCAGGAATTAGCAAAATTGAACCCGGAATTGTCAAAATGGAGCCTGATCTATCTGATTCTGAAGCACAACGATGCAGCCAGGATAAACAAACAGTTTGTCCTTATGGGAAATTATCTTTGGGCCACTCATGCCAAGAATACGAAACTCTGAAGAGAAAATATGCATCCCTGGAGGAGAAATATGCTTCCTTGGAAATTAAATTCGAATCTCTTAGCTACATACATCCAATTGTAGCAGCTATTGGATCGGAAGCAACTGTGGTCGACGGTCCAAAAGAAATTTCTTGCGGTAATAATAATATTGCTTTACGAATAATATTTTCCGTAATCTAAGTAAGTTTTTAAACTTTTAATAATTTAAAATTCCATTTTTGCACTAAACTAGTGTCCGCTCTTAATTTTATTTTCTTTACTTTCGTTGGTACCCTTACTGTTTTATGAAGCTAATAATGATCACACACAAAGGAACGCCTGATTGTTTAAAATTCACCAATTTTTCTTATTAATTCTGCGAATTTATAAATATAGTTGTAATTAAATTTTAATATGTATTTCAGACCTGTCAAGCACTCAAAACTCGGCATGTACACCCGAGACACGAAGCCAACTAATGGAAGAATGGTATGATCACATGTAATAAATTACACGTGTAATGTACTTCGCTTGACATATTTGTCATTACTTAAAGCTTCAAATATTAAATGATATCAATTTTGCATGGGTGCTGTTTTTATAAACTAAACACGCCCGAAATAAGTGACAAAACGGCTCAAGATGTATTTTCTACAACATGATCGAACGCAATGACTTCTACATTTGCCCTTATGGGTTCCGAATCATTACCAAAACTGGAAAGACACAGGTCTTTTCAGTTTTTACCGAATCAATGTTAGGTCTAACGATTTACTCGTTGCAAAATACTGTTATTGTGTAAACACCCCGAAACATGTCGAAAGTTCATAAACAACTATATGCAAATAAAACTAATGTTTATTATAATGTTTGTATAGTGTAACCGACGAAGAGCCTATGGATATTGATACATCTATTGTTCCAGATTTGGCTATGGAGGAGAGGGAGATTGAATCACCGACGGCGGTGTCAAAATCAAAAATTTTCAGTAATATCCAATATTGGCAAATTGCTTTCTTAATTATGATTTGATTATAACTATGTAAATAATTAATAAAATTTATAAAAACATAATATTGTAGTACATCCAGAGAGAGGAGATGTATGGCTTGGCAGATGTTTCCTGTGAAGAGGACAGATGCCCGAACTACCCGATAATACATTTATATAACTTTATGATTTATGAAATCCCATCCCCTTGTACATTCTTTCCACATGTGCATTTCAACTGTTTTACCAGCACAATTTCTATGATATACAAATTATTTAATAAGAGGATGTTTGTGTTCAATTTGTACATAGAAAAAATTGTAAAAGGAAGAAACTTTAAACAATTTCAATAAACTATCCATTTTGCTTCTTAAGACCTACAACATAAATTACGTATGCATTTTGTATTGTTAGTAAAATACAACTGTATAGTTAAATGAACTCTGAAATTAGTACATGGAACATGGAAGTACGAAATACTTCTTTAAGTTTGTTCGTATATTTTCAACGTTTGTATGCATGTCAAATCAAAATCATTTACGAAATAGGAGTTTAGAAAATGGCAGAAAATGGGTGGCAGAAAATTCAGGTTACTTAAAATGCACCATCAAAATTACGCTAATAAATATTGTGGTAGCTAAAAATATTGCAACACAAAATATATTTAGTTTTTGGTGGAGAATGACATGACCGATGACCCAATGAGTATGAAGAGAAACAAATCTACATATATACATGTGTAGGAACATTTTGGAACCAAATGTACGTTATTAGGCTCTGAAAAACAATACAAGTTATAATTACCAAGTTATAATGCATTGTGTAATTATTAGTTGTGTAATTTAAACGAAACTTGAAAGTTAACCGTCGACGATAATCTGCGTATTGGATTATCCCTTGCATCTGTATCGAACATAAATAGTATGAGTGCATCATTTCTCTAGATCTAGAATAATATCTAGAATCTAGACTACAACTTGGTTCTAGGTTCCAGTTGGGTTTTTCGGATTGGGGAATTGTAATAAATTCTCTTTATAATATCTTTATAATCTTTACATACATGTGTCATATGATTCAAATTAAAGGGTAAAAATGCGACGACAGCACAATTTCAATTGGTAACTCTCTTTTTTGCAGGTTGAATCACTTTTTGTCGTCGCATTTATAGGGCAACTTCGTTCAATTATATTTTACACATTTATAATTGAGTTACAGTTGTCTCTTGTTTGACAATGGGATTTGGTTCAGCTTTCAAAAGCAGGCGTTAAGAGCTTTATGGCATCCAAGATATTTGTAATGTATTCCTCTTGGTCAATGAGGCGTTTATAATTTTATTGGATGTTTTAAAATTTGTCTGTAAGAGAAAATAACATTTTAATGAAACGTTTTTATATAAAATCTTGTCCCTCCTATTTTCCCTTACATTAACATATCATACTCAAGGGCGTATCCAGTTTTGAAGGGTTTGGATCGGAAATTGTTTTTTATAATAAACTAAATTTTTGGCTTGTTAGGATCGTAATTTTGTTAGCTTATAATTTATAATAATATTTATAAGGATAAAGTCAGTTTAAAAAGGCTTCTTTTAAAAGGTAAGTTTAAATCAATGTACCCGATGTCAATAAAAGTAGCAATCGTGGGGATTGGGGATTGAGACTTTATGACTATGATAGAATGTTACTTCTAAAGGCTGATGAATTATGGGGTTATGAAAGTGCCTACCAGTACCCACTTAACCTTCTCCCTTTTCCCTTATCTTAAATGCTGATATGGATAAATAAAAGTAACACAATAGTATGTAGTTCAAATGTGACTTTATTAACAATGTATGTCTATTTTGCTTATCTAAATCAAACATGTAGTCACATGCAGTTTGGCTATGTATTGTGTATTATTCTCTTATTAATTAGCTTTAGTATAAGCTAGGCCTAGGCGTTTTACATTTGTGGTAGTATTTAATATTTACGTAGTATTTTAATAGACACGTATAGCAGGTTAGTCAACTTGAAATTATCATAAGGTACCTATTGTTTATTATTATTATTGGTCTCGTCTTCAAAACTTCATGTCTTACGGTAAGCAATTTTTTACAATAAAGTTACATCATATTTACAAACTTTGTATCGAAAAGGTAATATGGGTATAATTTTCTATATTTTATTGTTTTAGGTTTTTTCTAATTATACCTACATGAAAAATGTATTACAAATTGCAAATAACTTATGTGTTGAATTGATTTATGTATAATGTATATACAAGTATAATCGCAAACAAAAGCTCAATAATTATACTGTGAATCTCTTGCATCAAAAATTATTCCTACAATGAACAAAACTTCCCATGGAGAAAATACGCCACTTTTACATAGTTTAAGCTCGGACACGGAAAATGGTGCTCACAGAATTCCACAGCAAGACTGGTTCGAAAAAGTTCATAAAAATCTCCGTAATGTGCAAAAGTCTTGGCTTATAACGGGAGTCGCGGTCTTAACAACCTTAATTTTGTCAATTTTGATGATAAATGCATTGAATGTTAATGCAAGCAACATTTCTACCTCATCAATAGGAACATTACAAATTGCAAATCCTAATCTGGGTAAGCCTTACACAACACAAAAGTAGTAATACAATAACATTGTAAATTATAGGTAAGTACTACATAATATATTATACCAATATTAGATACGCAGTATCAGGCCTAAGTAATTCTGTTATGTAAAGAATGTAAACGATTAAGAGCGAAGTGCAGATTGTATAGAAATGTCAATTTAAAGAATACCATTGTTTCATTATTAATACTGAGCTAACCGGTTTAAATAACTCACAATTTTCCATTTCAAGTGTGTACTTTATGTTTTAGATTAATCTTTATTCAGGTGCAACTTTTGAAGAAAAGAATCAATATGGGGAGGTCTTGGATATTCCATTGGGGAAACTCATTCCTATTATAAAATCTTCGAGGGATGGGCGAAACTTTTCTGCGTTCTTCAAAGTACCTTACGCGACAGCTCCAGTAGGAAACTTGAGATTTGAGGTACCAGAAACAATTAATCCTAAGTGCATGATAATAAAAAAATGTAGCTAGTTATAATGCTAAAATTAAACTAATGTATTATGTATAGTGAAGAACTTTTCATTAACAAAAATGTCAAACTCACTTTCTTTGTAGATTCCTCGGCCCGTAGAAGGATGGAACGAAACTAGGGCAGAATCTGAAGTTGCTCCACAATGTCTACAAAAGAGCAAATACTCTCCAATCAACGAAAGTGTCGGGGAAGAATCTTGCTTGTTTCTGAATATTTATTCACCTAAAGTAATTATACTAAAAATATTGAATGCAAAAAAATAAAATATTAATATGAGTGTGTTAGTGTATTTACTTAGAGTATGAATTATAAATACATATTTTGTCAATCAATTAAAGGTTCCTGGAAAGAGTATAAATATCACCGAGCTAATGCCTACATTAGTTTATATCCATGGTGGAGGCGATCTAAGCGGAAACGGAAGTCGCTACGGTCCTGAATACTTTATGGATGAAGATGTGGTATTAGTTACCTTCAATTTTCGACTCGGTATTTTCGGTATGTGTCAATTCAATAATTGGGACGTTTCACATTATGTAAAGCATTATTAAAAAGACTTGAATACAAACACTGCTTGGTTTTCAGGGTTTTTAAATACGGGAGACGGAAGAATTAAGGGAAATATGGGAATGAAGGATCAAGTCATGGCCCTCCGTTGGATACAACAGTATATCGAATACTTTGGAGGAGATCCTAAGAGGGTCACTATTTTTGGAAATAGTTCTGGGGGTTCTGCAGTTGCTTTTCATCTCCTTTCTTCAATGAGCACAGGTTAAAGCCTAATAATTCATATGCACTTACTTTAATATTTCATAATTTTACTTCTATTGATTATCTCTTTGTATTATAATAGCGTGTATGATCGTTGAAATATAGGATTGTTCCATCGAGCCATAATTCAAAGTGGGTCGTCAATAACCGGAAATCAAATTGACCCGAACCCCTTAACAACGAAGGATGCCGTCGCAAAAGCTGCCAATTGTACCTCGGAAAATACAGAAGACCTTATAACGTGCTTAAAGAAGGGAAATGGGAGTGAATTGGCAATTATTCGTGGTGGTGACATTAAATATATGGTTACTCTTGAAGAAACGGGCAATGAATCATTCCTAACAGAATACCCATTGAGCGCCTTACAAAGTGGAAAGATTAATCATAACATCCCTATTATAGTTGGCATCAATTCGGCAGAAATGTTGGGACAATCTTTAGGTAAATACAAACATTTATTTAACAAATTATTTTTCAAACTGAAAATATGGCTAAAAATATTACTAAACTGCTTATATTTTTATTAATAGCATTCCTGAAATTTCCGGCACTAACCAATATGTTAAATGAAAACTGGACAGAAGTAGCGCCAAAGGTTCTTAATTATCAGGGTTCGTCTGATGCCATTGAAACTGACGAGATATCTTTAAAAATAAGAGACTTCTACTTTCGAGAGGAGAATATCGGAAATCATACAATGAAAAATTTAACAAATTTATTTAGTGATCGAATTATTATTCACAGTGCAAAAGTCGAGGCTGTTTATCATGCTGCAATCAATAATGTTTACCTATATTATCTTACCAAAGAACCTCCTAGAAGTTATGTTGAAAAATTAAAGGAAGGATTTCCTACAGGATATTATGGTTCGTTCATTTTGAATATTATTAATATACAATTGAGGTCTCCAAGTAATGAGGATTGTCAATTTATTTGTCCACATTTCTATTTCAGGGCCAACACATGCTGATGAACTTCAATTCTTATTTCCGTATTATGACTACCCCGAAATTCCGAAAGATTCTCCTTATTACGCTTTCTCGAAGTTTTTGGTCAAATCCTGGAGCATCTTCGCATCGGAGGGGTAATGAGAATGACTTTCCGACATAATAAATTCCATGTTGCTGTTTAATTTAATTTGTCAAATTATTTACTTAGAAAACCTGTGCAAACATGGAAGCCAATTAGATCCCAAGAAGATTTTGTGGAATGGTATCAACTAGACGATCAACAGCAAATGGTGAATGTTTTGTCATCAAGACTAACATTTTGGGACCAATTTTCATTCAAAGATCTAAATTATATATAATCAATACTATAAATATGAAGAAAAAATATTTATGAATATTTTTGTTTTTACTAATATTATACCTAGTTTTATTTCAAATTAATTTATTGTTTATCTAACTTGATTTGTGCGAGATATGATTACAATGATTAGAGTATTAGAGATGGTTTGCTGTAACTTATCTAATGAAAGGTTTTGCTGTAAAAACTGATTTTAATTTAATTCATTACCTACTCAATATTAACGATTTTTTTTGTTTCTTGCGCAATATTCGTTAATAAATGCTAAGATTATTTTTAAATTATATACAACCTACTAAATCATTAAAAAACTGTAATTAATTAAACTAATAATTGTCTAGACAGGCCCGTAGCCAAGGGCGGTGGTCTTGGTCTGGGTGCACATACACCCCCCCCCCAGAATAAATGGTCAGGGCCTGCTGATTAGTTATTATCAATTATAAGCACAAGCAGTTAATTATAAGCACAAGCAGTTAATTAAGAGGAAGTTGCATCAAATAGTATTATAGCCATAGCAAGTGGAAGGGCCATCCATTCGCTATGGTTTAACAAATAATGTCAAATAAGTCATAATAGTCAATTATGGTAAAAAATGGTTAACAGAGCTGGATGACACGATTGGCACGGTGTTGTGGATGATTGCATAGCACTACCACACTTGTCAGTTTTGTAACATACCTACACCAATCGTACTAATTATAACTCATTACACCTCTTCAAAACAAACGAATTGACAATGATTTTAATCAAGCTATAACATAAATGACTGCATATTTTCAATATATTGTAGCGAATCCAAGTCGAGATGTGTTGTTGTGCGGCCCAAGGGAGTTTCAAGTGATGCTGACAATGACCATGGTTAAGGTTGTTCGGATGGCAGCTAAAGACTTACAGTTATAAATAACTTGTTCATGATATCCACTTTCACAATCCTTGTATCATTTTCTATCTACATCTACCCATTTAAATTGTCTTACTAGATGGTCTAAAAAGTAATTAGGTAAGGTATGCCTACATAACATACATATAAAACATTTTTACATATAGGTGTAATTCATTTTTTAGCTTGCAATTTATAATTTACAAGGATATTTTCAGATAAAAAGAGGTGATGTTGTTTTAATTTTAAGGTAAGTTTGAATAAATCTATCCGATTTCATTGAAATTATCAATCGCTGAGATAGGGAATGGTTAGGGATGGCTGCTTCAATTAATTAACGCAAGTATACTTCTAAACACTGAAACTGAATATTAATTGTGAGATTATGAAAGTGTCAACTCACTTAATCACCTCCCTTATCTTTAATGTTGATATGGATAAAGGTAACACAGTTGTATGTATAGGTATAATATGTTAATAGTGTTTTACATTTGAAACTGAACCATGTTATTTTAATTACAATACTGTATGCGTACATGAATGTCTATTTTGCCTATCTAAATTAAGCATAGGTCACTCACACGGTCACAGTCAGGCAATGAATACAATCTCATTAGAGTTAGTATAAATAAGCTAAGGCTATAGGTGTTTTACATTTATGACAGTCTTTTCTTTTATGGTTGTATATTGTTCATAAAAATTTCTGTAACGTGCAAAAGTCCTGAATTATAATGGGAGTCACTGTCTTAACGTTTATATTGTCAATTTTGTTGGTATATACATTGAGTGTTAATACAAGCCCCATTTCGATCTCACCAATTAAAACACCACAAATTGCAAGTACTAATCTGGGTAAGTCTTTTAGACAAAGGGTAGTAGGCAACAGTAAACTTTAATATGCATAAGTATACTACTTATTATTATAATACCTATAGATATACAGGCCTTGGTCTTTGTTATGTAAAAGAATGTGAAAGAATAAGCATGAAGTGCAGATTGTATATTTTAACTGTTATGACTTTATGACTCATTTTTATTAGATTCAAGAATGAGCTAAAAATAGCTAAGCTATTAATAAAAATTGAAATTGAATATCTTGAATCTTATAAAAATTGTGAGTTTAAATAACTTACAATTTTCCATTTTATTATGTTCATAAGCATACTAGTTAATTTTTATGTAGATGCAACCTTTGGAGAAAAGAATCAATATGGGCCGCTCTTGGAAATTCCATTAGGTAAACTGATTCCAGTTGTAAAATCTTCCAGGGATGGGCGAAACTTTTCGGCATTTTTCAAAGTACCTTATGCAACGCCTCCAGTAGGAAACTTGAGATTTGAGGTATCAGAAACAATTAATCCTTTGTTCATGATGATAAAAAATGTGGATAGCTATATTGCTAAAAATGAAACTAATGTACCATAATGAATAATGAACCTATATGCCACTTTCTTTGTAGCCTACTCGCCCCACAGAAGGATGGAACGAAACTAGGGCAGAACCTGAGGTAGCTCCACAATGTCTACAAAAGAACAAATACTCACCAATCGACGAAAGTGTCGGGGAGGAATCTTGCTTGTTTCTGAACATTTATTCACCTAAAGTAATTATACTAAAAATATTGAATGTTAAAAAATAAAATATTAATAGGAGTGTCAAGGCCGTATTTAGGATTCCATTTCGGGAGGGGCAAAATACCAACATGCTGCACAATAGTGTCTGCTCTCGGGCGCATTTGTTATTTGAGGTATTTTAAGCCGAAATCAATCTAAAATGCCGAAAAATTTTGCAAAAGTGCGATTTGCACTTTTTTCGGATTTTGGAGGGGACCCCTCTAAATACAGCCTTCATAAACGTATTAGTGTATTTAATTAGTAGTACGAATTAAATTTTGTCATTCACGTAAAGGTACCTGGAAGGAGTATAAATATCACCGAGCTATTGCCTACATTAGTTTATATCCATGGTGGGGGCTATCTAAACGGAAACGGAAGTCGCTATGGTCCTGAATACTTTATGGATGAAGATGTGGTATTAGTTACCTTCAATTATCGAATCGGTATTTTTGGTATGTGTCAATTCAATAATTTCGACATTTCACATTATGGGTAGAATTATTAAAAAGACTTGAATACAAAAACTGCTGGGTTTTCAGGGTTTTTAAATACGGGAGACGGAAGAATTAGGGGAAATATGGGAATGAAGGATCAAGTCATGGCTCTCCGTTGGATACAACAGTATATTGAATATTTTGGAGGAGATCCTAAGAGGGTCACCATTTTTGGAAATAGTGCTGGGGGTTCTTCAACTGCGTTTCATCTCCTTTCTTCAATGAGCACAGGTTAAAAAATATTCAAACACAATTTTATATATTTATACCTAATTCTATCTAGATCTTCTAATTGTATTACAAAAGTGTGTGTGTGTTCGTGAAATTATAGGATTGTTTCATCGAGCCATAATTCAAAGTGGGTCGTCAATAACCGGAAGTGTGATTGACTCTAACCCCTCAACAACGAAGGATGCTGTCGCAAAAGCCTCCAATTGTACCTCGGAAAATTCAGAAAACCTTATAGCGTGCTTAAAGCAGAAAAATGGTAGTGAATTGGCTATTATTCAAGGTGATGACATTAAATATTTAATTACTCTTGAAGAAACGGGCAGTGAATCATTCCTAACAGAATACCCATTGAGCGCCTTACAAAATGGAAGGGTTAATCATAACATCCCTATCATAATTGGAATCAATTCTGCAGAAATGTTGGGGCAATCTTTGGGTGAATACATACATTTAGCTAATGATTTTTTAAATTGAAAATATGACTAAATTTATTACTAAATTGCTTAAATTTCCATAATAGCAATCCTAAAATTTCCGGCACTAACCAATATGTTAAATGAAAACTGGACTGAAAATGCTCCAAAAATGCTTAATTATCAGGGTTCGTCTGATACCATTGAAACTGACGAGATATCTTCAAAAATAAGAGACTTCTACTTTCGAGAGGAGAACATCGGAAATCATACTATGAAAAATTTAACAAATTTATTTACTGATCGTTTGATGATTCACTGTGCAAAGGTCGAGGCTGATTATCATGCTGCAATTAATAATGTTTACTTATATCACCTTACTAAAGAAGCTCCCAAAAGCTATGTTGAAGAATTACTAGAAGGTTTCCCTCCGGGATATTACGGTTCGTTCATCTGGAATATCATAATTTAGGTCTCCAATAAAATGAAGAAGACCTGTTAATATTATTTGTTCTGCATTTTCTATTTCAGGTCCATCACATGCTGACGAAATTCAATTCTTATTTCCTTATTATGGCTACCCCGAAATTCCAAAAGGATCACCGTATTACGCTTTCTCAAAGATGCTGGTCAGAGCTTGGAGTATTTTCGCATCGAACGGGTAATATTAATATCTGTATTTGCAGACGTAATAAATAAATGCCATGTAATTACTGTTTAATGCAATTCAAACCATTTTCTTAGGAAACCTGTGCAAGCATGGAAGCGAATACGACCTGATGAAGATTTTGTAGAGTGGTATCAACTAGACGATCAACAGCAAATGGTGAATGTTTTAGCATCCAGACTAACATTTTGGGATCAATTTGCATTCAAAGATCTAAATTATGTATAATCAATACTATTTATATGAAGAAAATACATGTATGAATATTTTTGTTTTTCTAATATGATACCTCATGGGTGTTTCCTATCTATTTCAAATCAAAACTGAATCAACTACCATATCATTTGATGGCTGATCTTTTCTTAATTAGCACTTGATATGATTAAGGATATGATAATTTGTTAGTTTAGCACGTTATTACTTTATATGGTAATGAAATATTTGCAATAAAAACACCGCATACAGAGGGTGGTCGACTTGTGATGTTACGAATGTTATTGTATGTAATGAATTTATGCGCTAACTAACGATAGTAGAATGAATATTTCTTTTTCAGCAGATAGTTCAGAGGTTTCTACTAATTGTATTACGTGTAAAGTTTCAAGTCTATATGTTTTTGAAGTGCTAGTGACATTACACTTCGTCCACCTTCACTCAGTAGTGCAATAATATAATAACTAAAAACCTACTCGATAATCGCCATTTTATTACGTAATAATTAAGTTTTAGGACATAGTACATACTTAATGATTAAAACTGCAATTAATTAAACTGTAATTAAATGAACTCGCAATTACTTATTATACTGAAGACCCAATTAATGTATTTTTTATGTATAGATTTACGCAAAACATGAATTGCACACCTCAAGTTGCTAGTTTACAGTTTTACATATAATAGGAAATGCTACATTATAGTTGATTGTGACAATCATGTTAATTATGATTACTGATTAGATATTATCTTTAAGCAATTTTACCTAGTCTTTATCAAGCTGTGTGCATGATTATTGCATATGGGATATATTTTATCAGTTTAGTCACATGCTGCAATACTAGGTACTTATCTCTTCAATGCAAACGAATTGACAATGCATGTGATGTTAATTCAAGCTATAGCACATGACCATATTTTCATACACAACATTTTGTAGGTTTTATGTGTAAATGTGTCTCAGTCATATGAATGTGTTAGTGTTTAGAGGTTAGTGAGACAAATAGTGAGTAATAAAACAAACAAGTGCTAAGTGCAAGTACAAGTTGCATAATATTTCCTTTACTAGTCATATCATAACTAAAATATTTATGTTAATTATTGTTTGAAATAGCATGATAGAGAATTGAATAAACATCTATCTAAGGACTAAGGGTAAGGACTAAGGCATAACAGCTTGAAAGTGTTAAAATAATAGAAAATAAAATGGAAAAGGATCTTTTATTGCCCAAAAGTAACTATCAACACATAGTAATAGCAAACTCTAATCCCAGTAACAGTCAATTCAGATGGAGCTTTAACATTAAATTTTTCCAACAACGATATGTAGTGATGGCAGTGTTAGGATTGACCTCAGTTCTTGTTCTGGTAGCTATTTTCCATACTACTTATTCTTCGACAATGCCAGTTTTGAAACAACAAATTAGTTATCAAAGTGACGAGACTGGAGACAATAAAATACCCAAAAATACGATCTCAATTCCTCTTGGTAAGCTGGCACCTGTAGAATTGAAATCAAGAGATGGACGGAATTTTTACGCTTTCTACAAAGTGCCGTACGCAAAACCTCCGATTGGAGAAAGAAGATTCAAAGTAATTGATCCTTCAAAATATGTCTAACATTACTTATTCTTAAATTGTATATATTTTTAATGCCAATGCATCAACAATAGTTACCGGAACCAATAGAATCCTGGGAAGGGATAAGAACGGAGACTCAGGTTGCCCCACAGTGTCTCCAAAAAGAAAAATATGCTCCCAAGATAATGACCACTGGAGAAGAATCATGTCTTTTCATGAACATTTATACACCAATGGTAATCAATAATCAATAATGTCCATTAGTACTGAGGCTTTTTGACGTATACCTACGTTTATTCACTGCCGTATCCAGAAATCGATTTCGGGGAGGGCAAAATTCCAAAAAAAGAGATTTTGCCCTTTAAGGGCAAAATAACCTCTTTTTTGGGATTTTTAGGGGAGGCAATTGTCCTCTTGCCCACCCCCTGAATACGACTATGCTTTGTATACGAAAAATGTACACACATGACACATACACAGTGAGGATAAATTAAAAGTAGTTTCCTTTATTTTAGCTTCCTCAACTTTCATCAGAGCACAACGCAACTACAGATCAACATTTATTACCAACATTGTTCTACATACACGGTGGAGGGTTTGCGAATGGTAATGGAAGTAGATATGAACCAACCTACTTTTTGGATGAAGATGTTGTGCTTATAACTTTTCAGTATAGACTTGGACCATTCGGTAATTATTAAAATAATACTACATGAATTCATTTCTTGTCTAAACATACATGTATGTACATTCTGTTCCGCTTACTAATTAGTCAGTTCAGTACTTATGATGTTATAATATGCCTACATGTACGTATATGTAAACATGTCTAACAACTTATAGGGTTCCTTAATACAATGGACGGAGTAATCCCTGGAAATTTAGGCAAGTGCAACCTGTTTCATATAATGTGTAAATTTTAACCGTATAGAAATAACTGCTTTCGAGAATTTATCAAAGTTTGCTTTGACACTATCAGGAATGAAAGATCAAGTTTTGGCTTTGAAGTTTGTGCGAGACAATATTAAGTATTTTGGTGGGGATCCAGACAATGTTATGATATTCGGGAACAGTGCTGGAGCTTGGTCAGTTAGTGGTCACCTTTTATCACCAATGAGTACAGGTGAGAAATAATTAAGTTAAATATTATAATTAGACGCATGAATGAGATGAATGCATGACTAAAAATTAGTAGGCTATGAATTGCATTTATTGTAATTCAAAGAAATTCTCTCCGATCTTTCCCTGAAATTCCTGAATACTCTCATTGTCTCAATATTATGTGAAAGCAAAAAGACAACAATAATGGCTAAATGGCTACAAGTTGCACATGTTGTAAATATACACAAGACATGCAAGTTTTAATTTTTTTTGTAACTATAGGATTGTTTCACAGAGCTATAGCTCAAAGTATTGTAACATTGTGCCCTGTGAGTGTAATCTTCCACCCTGAAAAAACTGTAGCGGAACTTGGGAAATTATTTCATTGCCCTGTTGACAACATGACTGCGTATGCTGAGTGTTTGAGAAATGTAGATGCAAATGAATTAGCTCTGTCTGCTGAAGATGTATCAACTGATATTGAGTTTGGTCCAACCTTGGAGTACAACGATGGAACGAATGAAGTGTTTGTCTCAGGCCTACCGACAGAAGTGTACCAGAGAGGCGAAGTAAATATAGTGCCTTGGATTGTAGGCCTCAACTCGGCAGAATTCAATGCATTTGGTTCGTTTCTAAACTACTTGTTTTATAGTACTCTGTAATTAGCAGAATTGAAGTTTTTTATTTTTTTATGTACTTTTTAACTTCCAGGATACTTGCGTGATACTGATCTTGTATCTGATTTGAATAACAATTGGGTAAATTCAAGCGTTGAACTTTTTAACTATAATGTCTCTTCATCTGATTCCCTGAAAATAAGGAATTTCTACTTCGGAGAAAACCCTATAGACAATAGTACGGTTAAAAATTTTACAAACTTAGTTTCTGACCGAATGATAAATCATTGCTCCAAGGTAGCTGCTATTTATCAAGCTGCTTACAGTCCTGTGTATATGTACTATTTGACCAAAAGACCTGCCAAAAGTTACATGGATAAAGCACAAGAAGGATTTCCACCTGATGATTATGGTAAATGACCCAACTTACTATATTACTTGAATCTAAATAATTGTTATTATTCATACACATTTTTTCCACTGATATGTTAATTGCTATTAATAGGTGTTGCACACGCTGACGAACTACAATATCTCTTCCCATATTATGACTACCCGTATTATGGAAAAGAATCCCAATATTACAATTTTTCCAAAATGCTGGTGAAAATTTGGACTCAATTTGCCATAACTGGGTGAGACAAAGTGATTTTGTTTATGTTACAATTAAAAATTTACTAGTAGTTTGTGAAAAAACTGTTGTACAGGGATATAATATGAATTAAGTATGGAGTTCATGGTCCAATGTTTTAATATGTCATTTGTAGAGATCCAAGCGTATTCAATGAAGCACAATGGAAGCCAATCAAACCGAAAGAAAATTTTGTTGAATGGTACAACCTGAACGATAATCCGCAAATGACTGACGTCATTCTACCCAGAATGAAGTTTTGGGACCAATTTTCTGCAAGCGAATTGAATTACATTTAGAATGGTTTTTTAATTAAAATATTGTGTGTTTGTAAATTATTTATAAACTGCGAGCTACATATTTCATTCAACTATTCACTTTTAAGTGCTCTTAGATTTAAGATGCTCAGGTATGTATGTGTAAGTACCTAAGGATAAAAAATTGATATTGAGCCCTAAAATTGAAATACATACCAATATAATAATTGAGCCAATATAATATGATGTTTAACACAATTAATTCCTTTGTTTGTTGCTGGTATACTACAGGCTACACAGCTAGGCATGTGTTATTATAATAGTATTAGAAATATGATTACATTATTGATTTTGCATTTGTACATACCTATATGGGTAAATTGGAAATAGATATATGTTGTATTGCCAATTCAAAATAAAAGCAAAGACACGCTCATCTCATCTGAATAAGAAGTAGGTTTGGTTAATAAATTGTATAACAATCCTTTGCTTATATAAGCTTATCTAATCTAGGACTGATATGATTTCTATGAGCACCTGTCCCAGATAAAAAGACATGAGAGAATTTCAGTTTATGTTATACTTATACATACCACTTCATACATATTCATACGAAACAAAGAGTTGTTGTTTTTACTGTTTGAAGAAACTCGTATAGGTAATAATAATATGTTTACATAAAAGCACAGCGATAAGACAAGTAAATAAATTCATAGCATAAAATACAAAAAAGTCATTCACTTTCGCTTGGGTAACTTATTAATGCAAATCGACTACTAGTGTTATACTGCTACTGCTAGAAAATTAGTACATCATGTCTTTCAAGGAGGTAAAAGTCCTGAGCGAAAGAACGCAACTACTTCCTTCTAATAATAAAAAGGAGCATCAAGATTTTGCTAACGAGGAGTATGAAAACCTTGAGCTATCTTTTTCAAAAATGCTGCAGAGATTCTCTTCTGGAGTGGGGAAACCATTCTTGATTGGATTAAGTGTGGTATCTACTGTTCTAGTGATCGTTTTATTATCCCTTAATACTTCGGATTCGAATTCGCCTTCACAGATCGTACTTTTACAGCAAGCTATAAATAATGAGTTGACGACTGAGCAAGGAGATAATGTGGATTATATTGTAGACACTTCGTTAGGACAAGTGGAAGGAAGGGTTTTAACTTCAAGAGATGGGAGAGACTATTATGGATTCTATAAAATGCCATTTGCGAAACCTCCAGTTGGACGATTGAGATTTCAGGTAAAAATACCTAGTTCGTGTATTGCAGAATATTTCCATTACTTCTTTTATGATCATAAAAGATGTAATCAAATTAAATAGTATCCCGAGCCTGCAGAAAAATGGGAGGGTTTGTTAAGTGAGTCTGAAGGTCCTTTGCCTTGTAAACAAGCCGAAAATTCTAAGTTAAACTTTAGTACGGGTGTGGAGGATTGCTTATATTTAAATCTATTTACACCTAAGGTAATTTTTTCTTTTTCGCATGTAAAACTATGTGAGTAGCTTACTTTCTAAAATGCAGTAATCCTTTGCTCACAATTTTCTAAAATAATAATTTTGTTTAAGTATTATACTTGTATTGTATTTACATCGCACATTTTACAGTTTCCAACCAAAAACCAGACCACAGAAGAATTACTTCCAGTAATGATATACATTTATGGTGGAGGATTTATGACTGGAACATGCAATACATTCTCTCCAGAATATATTATGGATGAAGATGTCATTTTTGCTTTGTTTCAGCATAGACTTGGGGCTTTTGGTAAGTGCTGCAATTTTGCATACAACTAAAATTACAGCACAATCAGAGAATGTAAACTTCTAAATAATAATACACAGACATCTATACAAGGAATTAATTAACTTGTCCAATATTGAATAATGCTTCTGGTAAAATTTGTTTTTGAATTAGGCTTTCTAAACACGGGAGACGGCCGGATTCCAGGGAATATGGGATTTCACGATCAGGTTATGGCGATTAAATGGGTAAAGGACAATGTCCAAGCATTCGGGGGCGACCCTAACAAGATAATGATTATAGGCTCTAGTTCTGGAGCCATGTCATTGAGTTGCCTAATGGTATCTCCAATGGCTAAAGGTACCATACTAAAACTACTGAATGGTGTATCTATTCTATTCTGAATTTGTACATGTTTCAATTGTACTGCTTCATAAAGTGTGCAATGTTATTATAGGCACAATTTTTTTCAGGACTATTTCAAAGAGCTTTAGGAATTAGTGGGGTTTCAATAACCGGACAAACAGTTATTAAAGATCCTCTCACTGTGGCCAACTATATTGGCAATCGGTTGAATTGTTCTACAACGAATACCAGGCGGCTTGTCCGGTGTCTCAGAAATGCAGACGCGGAAGCTATAACGGCAATACCAAACTCTGATGTGATGGATTATACAGGATACTATCTACCTTACTCTGTTACTTTAGAAAAGATTGATGATCCGAATGATTTAAGTCAAGTATTTATGCCCGATATGCCTTACAACCTTATGAAAGACGGAAAAATAAGCAAAATTCCCTATATTTTGGGAAATGTTATGTCAGAACAATTGCAACAGTCTTTAAGTAAGTTTTATTTTTTTCACAGAATTCACTTTTATTGTAAAATATTCGACTGAATAGTCAAGGGCAATTAATTAAAAATTAAAACTACACTAAATGAATTTTAGTTCATGAAACGAACGTTTCATACTACTAACACTATGTACATATAAGTGCCAATATGTATCAAAGATAAGATTACCTTCATTTAGTTAAGAAACTCCAAATTCAGGGTTTACGAATTATATTTTCCGAGTGTGTTTGTATTACAGAGTTGCTGAATGATGTAGAGATGATTGACCAACTTAATGAAAATTGGACTGAATTAGCTCCAACGAACTTTAATTGGCAAAGTTCGGCCTTGAATAAAAACGACATGTCCTACAAAATTCGCGATTTCTATTTTGGTGACAGTAATATAGGAAATGAGACATGGAGAAATTTGACAGATTTAATGTCAGATCACTTCCTTGTGCATCCAACTTATATATCAGCAAGTTGGTCTGCTTTCCATAATAAAGATAATGTATATTTGTATTACTTCACTAAAGAAGTAGTCAAGAGCTATGCAAATGAATTAACATTAGAGCGGCCCGATGAATTTTATGGTATGTGAAAAAATTAATTACACCATGAACTTATTCGATTTTGAATAGTACATTAATTAATGTACCTGGTTAAAATTGTAGGTTTTGCGATAAACTGCGTAATTAAGCTTTGAGAATATAAAAGTAGGTAATAAAATTTTATTGTAAGTACCTATGTCATTTTTAAGGTCCCACCCACGGTGATGATAATCAGTTTTTGTTTCATTACACGGACGGAAGATTTCCTTACATTGATGTGAATTCCACAGGATATGAATTTTCGAAGAAAATTATAAAGATGTGGGTCCAATTTGCCAACACTGGGTACACAATTATTATTTTTCAGTTAAATAGAATAATGGTAATAGAATGTAATAGTTACAGTAATTGGGCGAATTATAATATTATTACAGTAGTTTTTATTACCTACATAGAAAATGCTAGAAATTTTTTCGTGTATATACCTACTACATAATGTGTGACAAGAAAGATGTTGACAACACAGAGAAGTGCGTGTTTTAAAGTGTAATTAATTGTGTAGAAAACCCACTACCCCTGAAGGTATGGAAGAGTGGACACCAATTCAACCGGGACCTACAATAAAATGGCTCAATATTGACGATAATATGAAAATGACTGATGTAGTTCTGCCAAGAATGACTTTCTGGGATCAATTTTCTCCCGAAGATTTATTATACGTGTGAAGTTATGAGATGGATTGTGATATGTAAGTTGAAGTAAAATATGGATGTAAAGAATTTTAGGCGCCTGATTTTCAGGAACGAATTTATCCTATATTGTGAATATAATCCTATTTTTAAATTAAAATTTGAAATTAGACTTAAAGTAAATTGTTTGGCTTGTTCCTAATGCTAATCCGCAGCCGAACCCATACCCAATTGTATATCTATCTATCGTATCTGGTATGTGGATTCAGGATGTAAATGTTAATACATGTACTAATAAACTAATACAAATAGATGTAGTAAAGTAGTGCCAACTTACTGTGTATTTGGATTTTGGGAAGAGTAACACGTATTCAGAGAGTGGGCAAGGGGGAAATTGCGCCCCCAAAACCGATTTCTGGATACGGCCGTGATTAACACAATAATATTTTTATTGTGTTCAGTATTTAAAAAAACTACTCCTATGTGAGTTTTATTGTGAATTTTGTTAAAATTTCTGAAAAAAGAGAAAAATTGAAAACTTTTTACTATTTTTTTCGAATTCCTCATGCAAAATTACCCCTAAGTAAGTTTGTTGGAAGTTTTGCTGATATCATGACTTGCTGTTCAACAGTCGTATAGAGATAAAATATTCACACATCCAAATTGGGTATGAAGACTGCATCGCGATTCGCAATGTAATGTAGCTAACATTAACTAAATAATTCCTATTATGATTCATTATTTTTTTTCTTTATAAACCTAATTCATAATTTGATAACACAGTAATGCTAAATGATTTACCATAGATTGTTATAATTCTATTCTATTTACACAACAATTTACTATTATAATATCATATCACATTTATAAAAAAAATACACAAAATGTCCAAATGAAAATATGTTTTTCATCATGCTATACATTAGGTATATTATGCATAGAGATAATTTATAATATGAAATGATATGAACACATTCTAGCAACAAGAAATATTGAGGACAAATTATTTTACGTATATATTATAATGTTTCACAGATATGCCTCGACATAATATTATCATAATATAAATGTACCCACCCTGTGTACATTCTAAATGCCTAAAGTACATCTCCAAGAAAATCGCATACACATTATGCTATGGTTCGAATTGTGGAAATACAAATAAATGACAAAGCTCATGACATCCTGAAATAAATAGTATGGTACAGACAGATCAATCGATAAAATACAATTACCCCAACAATTAAGCTTGTCCTTTCACATAACATCATCATGCACACACTTATACCTACGTATTTTTCTCACAAGAAAGGCAGCAAAAAAGATGCCGAGACGAGAGAGATATTACGCAGTAAAACAAAAGCAAAAACATTGTACTTCCAACACAAACATTCTACCGACTCATCCAACTTAACAAATACCATTGTACATTTCAATAATTCTTCCTTAAAATCTTAATGTGTCATTCAGTTGTAATATTAATTTTAATGGCAATAGACACAGCATAAAAATCTCTACAGTGAATGAGATATATCTACACACATACAGACATACAGTAGCCCTTAAATCCTTGTATACACAAACGAACACTAAACACGTACTAAAGGTACACTGTACAAAGTACACACTATACACAAACACATACATTCAATACATCTTTTCATTCATTCTTTTTGGGTCTATATAGAAAAGTCACGAGTTTGTATTGTAAAGCCTGCAGTATCTTTGGCATTCAGACTGAACTTTGTAAAGTGTTGGTGAGCTGCTCTTCTTACATTAACTTCCAATACAAAAAGCAATAACTAATTTCAAAAACTCTCTTTCTGTGTCATGTAATAAATGTTACTCACTCACATTACTTAATGCTGTTTACAGAAGTATCAAACCTATTTAACATAGCCATATAATAATATAATGGTCTAAAGAGCAATAATTTAATGAGGTCTTTCTTATAAACAAATTCCAGCTGTATAAGTTACAGCAGCAAGTGACACACATTCATTCATACAAATTACAAGGTTCGTTTCATACTAATTACAAATTAGACTATAGCTTTCAACTGATTGATTGAAAACGTTAAGGAATTATTCATAGGACTCTAATAATTCTAAGGCACACCATTAATTTCTTTAGAATTACAGCCCTCAGATATGTAAACCGAGTAATTGAGTTTATTTTTATCTTTGCCTTTTACTTATACCAACGTTATATTTACAACAGTAAAGAAATTTTCATTTCTATTCTTTTAGATAAAAAAATTGGTATTTTTGAAGTAACTTTCTAAGATAATGATTTCTATTTTTTCCATTTCACACATAATTGTGAAAGCATATAATTTTTGCAGAGTTTAAAATGTTAATACGATTGTATCCAGGTTTACTATCACTCAGATAAAGTCAGGGAATGGGCGTTTCTGATTTTATTCTTCAAGTGAATTAATTTAATGACCTTTGTGTGACAAATCTTAAGCTTTAGCAGATTATGGTCTTAGAAGACGTATATATAATTGGTTCACTATTTGTTTTATAAAAAATTTCAGATTCAAATCTTGGATGTTCGAGACACATTTGAAATACGTTGATTGGAAAATTCAAGAAAATTCAATTGAAATTATACAAGTTACAGTAAAACGTATTTTCTCCCCATCTCCCCATATATGACACTAAAATATATTATTTCGGATTTGAATACTACTATCTACTATAAAGAATAGATTGTGGAAACTGCAATAAAAATGGTAAGTTCTATTAGTAATTAATTAACTAATTAATAATTACATTTGTTTGAAATCATATGTAATTAATTTCAAGCTGTATTTAACGGTAAAAAATCCTTTAGCTGTGAAAATTATTGACTGAGATTAATTAATAACCCGATTCTGATTTTTATAGCAATCTGTAAACGACGATGATATTGATTTAACTCATCACAATAATGTCAATGCAACTGATCACACTACAGAAGTTGCAGGCTCCTTCACTAAGGACTTTGATTATGGAGTTTATGAATGTGATGGTATGGACCCCACCGGAAATCTTATTGGTGGCAGTGAAAATAAACCCAGGATACTTTTAATGGGTCTTAGAAGGTATGACGATTATGTTATTTATCAACAGATAACTAAACAGATAGCAATTAGATATGATATGGACAATATCGTTGTATATTTGCACTCTAACATGTATTTTCCTTTGTAGGAGTGGAAAAAGTTCAATACAAAAAGTGGTATTTCACAAAATGTCACCTAATGAGACGCTTTTCCTAGAATCGACAAATAAAGTAGTAAAAGAAGACATAGCTAACTCATCTTTCGTACAGTTCCACATCTGGGATTTCCCAGGCCAAATCGATTTTTTTGATCCTACCTTTGATTCAGACATGATTTTTGGTGGGTGTGGTGCCCTCATATTTGTAATTGATGCTCAGGTACGTATTCACAACCTTAATAATACTATTAAATCATTAATTCATTAACAATTATTGTTATCATGGACATATTATGCCAATTTGGATTTCGTTGTTGTACCCTACATTTAACATTGAAAAGTAATTTGGATCAACAATAATTGTATTATTGAATTCATTTCTTTCCTAGGATGACTACATGGAAGCTTTAGAAAGGCTTCACACAACTGCCACGAAAGCGTATAAAGTCAACCCTAGGATCAATTTTGAAGTTTTCATTCATAAAGTAGGTCTACATAACGACAATGTAAATTTTCGATCAGATATTAATATTTGGTTATATTAATGACAAATCTTTTGGATAATGATAGGTCGATGGTCTTTCTGAAGATTATAAAATGGACACACAGAGAGATATTCATCAACGAGCTACGGATGATCTGCTTGATTCAGGTTTGTTGATACATTGTTTCACCATACATTTCAGTAGAATTATTAATAAATAACGCATTTGTCTTGTCGGGTTAAAATGGTTAGAATTTAACAATTTGATATTTTTAAATACTTCGTTTAGGGTTTGAGCAAGTTCATCTTAGCTTTCATCTTACGTCTATTTACGACCACTCAATTTTTGAAGCTTTCTCCAAAGTTGTTCAAAAACTAATTCCTCAGCTTCCGACACTAGAGAATTTGCTGAATATTTTCATCTCTAATTCTTCCATAGAAAAGGCATTTCTATTCGATGTTGTCAGTAAGTCTAACGAAATCTAAACTAAATCAGATCACATAAAAATGTTGTGTAGACGCGGTATTATTTACATTTTACATGGCTCTTTTATAAACTCTCAGGTAAAATATATATTGCCACGGATTCTTCCCCTGTGGATATGCAAAGTTACGAATTGTGTTGTGACATGATTGATGTTGTCATCGATGTGTCTTGTATATACGGCCTAACATCAGGTGATGAACTGACTCCTGCTTTTGATCGTCATAGTCAAGCAACCATTCGACTGAATAATGGAACTGTACTTCACTTGAGGGAGGTCAATCGCTTTTTAGCCCTTGTGTGTATATTACGGGATGATGCAATGGAGAAACAAGGTACATGGAACTTTGGTCACAAATAAATTGCCTATTTTAAATTATTATTCACAAAAATAAAATCACAAAAATTCACCAAATACTCATAACATAACATACAATGATTATTCTAGGAATGATTGACTACAATTTTGCCATGTTTCGGGGAGGAATCCAAAAAGTGTTTGATGTACGTAAAAACCAAAGTAGACGACTAACTTCATCTTCTTTCAGACCTGATATTAGTAATCGAGAAAGCAATCACCAACAACATCCTGAGTCTCCATAATGAATCATAATATGCATTAAATAAAAATTACCAATTAAGTGATATGCAAAGTGACAACTATCCCTCGTTTACTTAACACAATGTGTGTGGCAGGTGCTTCCATTTCATGGACAACCATCTCACAGACATTATATATTTAATAGTACGTAAGTAAAATGGTTAAACTAAATACCTTGTAGTAAGCTGTAATACTATTATTGCATAATTTTAGGATTAAGACAGAACAAATGGTGCTATTACGGTCACATTTGTTAGCCTCAATACACTGTATATTTGTACGTTTCGATATCATGTTTACTACGTATTACTGCTAGTTTCCTCCGATCAAAGCTTTTAGGTGTGTAAAATGTAAATACGGTACAATACAATAATGAAATTGACTAATGGCTCATTTGTGCATTTGCTGCCTTCGATGTGGCCTTAATATCAAAACTATTGTAATCTTAATACATTTTTCATGATTTACAATAAAAACAAATAAGTTTATTAGCTTTCACGCAGAAAAACACATTCGTCGATTTCAATATATTATATACTGCATGAACTCACTGTGTAAATATAATTTGATTGTAAGTGCTAAAGTTACAATCTCTAGCATACAAAAAAACTTACTATAACTACTTATCGTCATCGTCGGCTGACTTAGTTTCACTTTTTGGATCATTTGCATCTTTCTTCTTTGACTTGTTGACATCCTGCGCTAGTTTTTCTAATATGCGATTTTGTTTCTCCAGTTTTCTTGCCTCTTTCATAGCTTTTCGTTGTTCCTTTTCTTTTTTCTGTAACATTTCCTGGAACCGCTCATCTTTAGGATCAACTGTGAATCCAAAATGTCTTCTTACTTCTTCCATGAGTTTTTCTTTTCTTTCCTGCAATTGACCAGAGAAATGTTAACTTTTGATGATAAAAATTAGATTTCAGAAACAAATAGAGTACAAAAATTTCAGCGCACCTGAGCAGCTTTCAATTCCATTTCCTTAGCTGCCTGTTTAGCCAAAATGTCTGCTTTAATGTCATCTAGCATTTCCATTCTCTTCTCAATGTCGGCCGCTCTAAAGAATATTGAAAGATGAAATAATTGAAGAAAGTAAGGCATTTATTTCTAGTATCTTATTAACTTTTACTCAAGGTGGTCGACATCCTGCTTTACTGCTTTTACTTACCTTTTATCGAATTCTTCCTTTTCCAACTGACGCCTTTTCTTAACAGATTCCATCATTTCCTGGATAGTAAATGGATAAGCTATCTTTTCGTACTCTAACTGCTTTTCTAGATCCTCCCGAGTTGGCCAAGCTATAGCAGGATTAACTCCACTTTTTTCACCGTAAATACCATACATTCGGCGTTTATACGCTACAGTGTGATGAATCCATAATTTCGGTTCCAAGTGAGGCATTTCCCCATACAGTTGACGTCTATGATAATCTCTTAATCTGGATACATTTCGTTTAGCTTCGATTTCTTCCTCAGTTAACGCTTTCTCCTCAGCTTCCTCCTCAGCAAATACAGTCACACTACCTTCTTCGGAGCCTTCCTCGCTCAAAACTTCTTCTGCAGTTTCTTTGAACTTCTTTTTTGAAAAGAAAGAAACATTTCTATAAAAGCATCCATTTGCCACTCGGGGTTGTATGGTTGCAGAGACGGCTGTCATTGAAGACAAGTGTGTAGCAATACAAGGAATTTGTACAGAAATCTTCTTATGTAACAAACATGCCAATCTGGACGCACTTAACCGAGACATATTCTCTTGAATTGAATATCTAAAAATAATACAAAAATTGATTTATAATAATTTTATTTAATTCTTTGAAAAGTATAATATTAACAATTTTTGAATACATGTGTTTGTTGTGTTTGATACCTTAATCAAATATGCCCGTGTTTGTTGGTGACGATACGATTTAAACCAAATCTTTTGAAGTTCTGTAACGATTCAACTTAGGTAATGATCAGCATCCAAAATATAAAGATTTATTAAAAACGTATTTTTTTGTGATTGTACAAAAATTAACTTATTTTCAATGTTCTCAGCCGAACTCCTCACATTCCAACAAGCACGATTTGTGCGCTTTTACTTCATATCCTTGCAATCCGGCACCAACTTTACACAGCGAAATTTAAAGTGCGGTCTTCAGCAACAAATCGTCCTGGACTTTCTCCAGTGTGCTTTCTCTAAATTAACTTATAAAATTAAAAATATTATTTCTTCTGCCTGTTTATTTGCGACATAGTTAGTGTTTTTAATTTCCCCAAGGGGTTATCTATAGTGAGTGATTTAGGTAAGGTGTAAAGACTCAACTGACTGAGGTATAGTCAAAAGGTCAGATTTTTCTCTTTACTGCCACCGAGAGCAAGCCTTAGGAAAATGATTCAGAGAAAAATGAATTTTTCGACTTTTACACAAACAAAATAATCTGAAGAACTTGACTTATTACTCTAGTAACAGGTA
>JAQFYB010002205.1:0-26155 GCA_034694085.1 Pogonognathellus longicornis | reverse complement strand
AGAAAGGCACGTTCCCAGCTCTAAGTAAAGGAAGTGGAAGGGGTTTCCACACACACTGTACTATATAGATATAGATAGTTTCTTTTAATTAATCTAACACTCTTTACCAAAAATTATAAAATAATGAATTTTTCCTATTGTAAAATTATTAGATTCGTACTGCATTAGAAAATTGAACCATTTCATTCATCATTTAGTATTTTTCATTTCAGAGGGAATTCATTTCATTTCATATAAATGAAAAATGCATTTTTCATCTCATTTTCATAAAAAAATCATTTCATTTAAATGGCAAAAAATGAAATGAGATGAAATGAAATTTCGTTTAACGTTACACCAGTTATTTAAATAATATGCAGTTTTATCTTATGGGGTTGCCAACATAGAACGTCATTTGGGGTTGGGGTCTAAAATATGTTGACTTGGGATTATGGTGTTGGGGTCGAAAAAACCTGGCCAAAATAACGAGCTTAAGGTTGGGATTCAAAAAAGTGGACCCCACCACCACCTCTACTACCTAGAGGTTGGTTTAAGTACAATATAAAATGTACGTAGTAATAGTTGTGTAACTGTGTAAATGTAACCCTCATCTGATCTTCCCTCAGTTAAGGAAAAGATAGCTTTTACTTTCCTGGAAAAAGAAAAGTAGCAGTAGCAGCCAGTGCTACTCGATTTCCCCTTTCTCCTGTTTTATACCAAAGCAGAATCAAACTGCTGCATCAGCGATCATCCAATCACTAAATATTTCAGAAAAACCCCATTCCGCTAACGAATTTCGTCTTTTCTTCTTATCGCTTGCAGTTACTTAGTTAGTGATAACAAATCTAGTGGATGTTCTAAGCCGGAATCAACTGCCGTAATCTCAATTCTCCTAAAACATGAACCCATCAAGCCAATCAATACTGACTGACCACACACAGTCCGAGACTTTCTTTTTGGTCAAGTATGCGATTTTCATATTAGAACATTGTTCATAGTAAGTATTATGCACTCATTTTCTGTAGATTAAAGCGTAGTATTATATTATACGTATTGTGCATATACATACATTACATCGTATTGATAATAGTGCTATACGAATTAGATGCGATTTGTATATGTCAATAAGTACGAAAGAGAAAGACACAATTGATTGATATCATCAAGCTGACATTTCAACAATATAACATTTACTCAGAATTCTCTGATCATAAATTCCACAAAAACGTCACTGGGGAGTCTTTGAAAAACATACGTAAACTACGTGCACAGTTGATTGATAAACTATGAACTCTTTTTAAAATACCACTGAATGCATATAATATAGGTACATTTCACAGAGTTGTTTTATAAAGGAAGAGGAATGTAGAACACGATACGCTAAGTTACGTACGCACATTAGGAATAGCATAATAGCAACATAGCATAACAACATGACAAAACAACGTAGTAGTTAATATATTATGTGGTGACATCAAGTCAATGAGATATATAGAAGTGCATTTGCTTCTTGATGCTTATATATAAATAGTACTCATGTCACACAATACATCGATAAACTGAATTCACCTTTAAGCTAAACACCGTTTGTTATAGAGAGGTACATAGTAAAGTCATTTTACAGCTCCTCCCGTAGTGATTGTATTGAGCTGCTCAATACTTGAACTTGCGCCTGAAAAGTACAAAAAAAATCGTAAATTGAACAGCAGCAACTTTCTGTATATTATAATAAATGGCATGCCGGATATTGCGCCACAAAACTAAATTCATTCTTCAACCTTTGCATGCTTGATTTCCAGCTCAGCTAGGTCGATCAAATTCTTACGAAAAGCTGAAACTCTTCTGCTCTTAAAATCTACCAATTCTTCCTTAGCTTTAGCAGACATTGCTTCAAACTTGTCGCACGCTTCTTGTTGAGCTTGTTCTGCCTGTCAACCAAATACACATACATATTTATATAAACTGTTCCGTTTTCATAAGACCTCGGTATCAACATTAACTTCAACAACCATCAATTGACAGAATGCAATCAACTCTATCAAGCCGTGGTCATGCACAATCAAGGATTAGAGCTACACCACATCAAATCAACACTCATTATTACAATATCGTAAAACATGGCTAGTGCGTTTCTATTCTACGGACCTCTAAATCATGTCCTTCATCAAGGGTACATTTAATGAGGCCAGTGGTACACATAAATACTAATTACAGATTGCTACTTATATACACAGGGAAAGATTGAGGAGTATTCCTTAGTCAAATTACTTACATCGACCACATCCATGGTCTTGAGTAAAATAGCAGCGTTAACATACCAAAACAGTAGCACAAAGTTATTATATTTATATTTGGTTTTGAAAATATTTTGCTTATTTGGACACATAATTATGTTGTGTATTCTTAGAAAGAACTTACAGCACCGACGTCTCGGTTTTTGGCTCGAGCCTTATCCAAGTTTTTATTTGCAGCTTCGTAATTTGCTAAACACCTCCGCCGCCTATACAGCAAATTTTTTGCTGCATTTGAATCTCTCATGTAATATCGCAGTGTATCTGATAGTTTTAGATCTTCATCGGAGGCAACTCGGTTCTCCACTTTCTAATAAATAAAAAAAAATGCAACATTTTATTAGCAGGATGTTTGTCATTCATGGTTTTCTTTGAGGATAGTATGAAGGAAGTAAAGTAAGCAATATTAAATATTTCTTACTCGAGCCTTTTCCATAGCATCAGCAACTTTGGTAAGGAATTTTTCTAGTTCATTTGTGTCGATAGTAGCGAGCTGAATCAGTTCTGATGAGATTTTTATGTAAGAATCGGAGACATTTTTGTGTGTTTTTGTCATTTTATCTGCCTTAGCTGTACAATCCTTTAAATGGGAATGATAATCTATAAGAAAGTTTCTTTCATTATCGAAAAACTCGTCGACATCTTTTTGAGTTGCAGACAGAAGAAATTCGTCTGTGGACTGTCCAAATGATTTGATAAGTCCTCCGAACATTTCTTTCTTATTTTTCCCCCGTACACTGAGCTATTTATTCAAAAGTTTAAGAAATGTTCAATTTAGATTCTACACACAAACGTACACGGATAAACATGTATAAAATTGAATAATGTTGACTAACTTCTTGATCATATTCAAGGAAAACACGAAAATTGTGATCCTTGCGAAACACAGGATGATTTGCTAAACGACACAGAAACACTTCATGCATTGCAACAGTCTTCTTAAAAGTTGCCAAGTATTCCCTGTGAACATTTGTCAAAGTTACACTTTCTCAATTCCCAACTGCATCAGAAAGTTTTGCAGACATTTCATTTTCATGGCCTTCGAGTAGACGCATAAAATCATATTCACTATCTTACGCTTCTAATTCTTGTTTCATCTGTGTGAACTCTTCTTTGGTCATTGTTCCCTCCCCTTCTCCAAGTTTTTGAAGCTTCTCTCTGGAGGCATCAAAATCGGGACGTGGTGGAGCAGGTGGAATCTGACAAACAAAAATGGCATCAAATGAACCGTTATTTAAGCAAAGTGTGTCAAAAAACATTTACACGCATATATTTTTATACAAAAAAGCTGTCAACACTTACGATGTATCCAGCAAATTCCTCGTTCTCCTCGAATCGATCGTGAAGCCATACAAACTCCTCATGTTGCCTCACAACAGAAAACTCTTGCTTAACGAAATCTGGCAATGTGGTCTGCAATTTGCAAATGCAGTTGTAATATAGAACAGTATGACACATCAATCACTAGCAATAAGCAACATTGAAATTATGCAAGTACTTTTATAACATAGAATATTAATACGTACGTACGCTCGTATACTTCAATGTGTAAGTATACCATACCATGTACCGACTAAAACTTTAAACGTTAAAACGATTTTTACAGTACACATACAATAATGTCACATAAACAAGGATTGGAAAATTAGAAAAAATCGATGAAGTAAATATTAAATGTGAATACAGTGAATGTACCTTAGTATGGACTGTGAACTTGACTTTGTCCCGTTCACTCAAGGCATCAGAAATATCGACCACCAGGGCGTTCTCGTTAAGATCCAAGGCCTCCGAGCGTCCCGGCTTGTATTCACAAGAAATTCGGTAATAATATCGGTCCATTTGAAAGAGATATAGGTAGATTTAGCTACAGAACGTGCAGTCTCTAACGATGGACAAGATGCTAGGATCTGACCAAGAAAGAAAGAACTGAACTGCCTTTTAAAATAAGAGCAGTTCTGACTGACGTAAAGTATAAGAGAATAGAATCTAAATTAGGAAGTGAAAGTGAAACCTTGTCAAATTCAGTAGCCAGGAGTTCAGGCCCACGATTAAAAGCATTGTGAATCATTTTAGAGCAGCTTTGAGGAGAAACACCAGAAAACAGGCTAATATTAGATTAATTGGCTTCCCAATTAGACTTGATTCCTAATCTTATTACTCATGGGTGGACTGAATCACTGGGATTACTGTGGTCTTTTATTTCTAAACTACTTTAGCACACACAGAAGCTCCTTCATAGGCAAACAAAATACTAAACTAACTAAACTAACTCGACTTATACATAATACTCTCTGGAATCGAATGATGAACTAAATCTGCTCGTCTGCAGTAGCACTAAATATAGTTGACTCCAGTCCACACAAAACTCAAACTCAATTAAAAGATTTGCTGACACAGTCGCTGTTGCAGATAAAAAGCCTCCCACCAACAACCAAACAAAACTCCTGGCTATCTATCTCTCAGGAAGTAACATTGCAGGACAGTCTCTACTTACTATAATAACTGTATGTGGTTTAAAACATCAAACAAAGCAAGGGATAAAAGCTGACTGAGTTGCTTTTGCCTACATTAGAACAACTATGCATTAACATCAAATACCTAAATACATATGTGTATCAGGGATGCAGATGGATATGGGGACATTAAATTTTCTACTAAAATTATACTTACCTACATCACCATAACTAAAAAAGTGCTTACACTGACTTCATTTTATAACTATGTATATAAACTGTACATAGAAAGGTACAAGTAATTCAACCCCATGCAAATCACAGCAAACATACATATTCATAATATAAATGTAACTCACAAATAGAAAAATAATGTTAGTTACGTCGTTCCTATCCTGTGTTCGTTTGCATCTATTGTGAGCTGGATGATTATTATTCAACCAGACCAATACCGTGAATATCCTTTTCGTTATATAAATGTAATCATATCACTAAGTTCTAGTTGATATTACTAACAACAAGCTACTCGACACTTTCTATGAGTAAATATGAGTTTAGCATTGCCAAATGAAAAGATGATATTGCAATCTAATTATTATATTAATATTGCGTTCATAGTTCATATTTTGAAGGATTGAATGGTTGAAAATGTTATACAGAATAACTTACGCCATGATGTGTAATGTTTACACATTAGAAACGCCCAATCAGCTTAAACTACGGCATTAGATTACGCATTAACTACCAACGTACGCGTACTTGTTAGTAAGATTACATATTAAGTATAGGTATATACATAATATTTTATACATACCTAAATGAAAATGTGTTTGCGAGTAGAATAATTTTATATATTATATACTTCTGCAAACTTTGTCCACTAAACTGTTTATAGCTGGCTCGACATAATTCTCAACTATATACAGATGTATAATCATTTAAGATGAAATACTTGGTTTACTTTACAGTGATCATATCATAACAAAATATTAAAACAATGAAATGTGTAAACATTTTTAAATTTTATTCTATATTAGAGCATAAAATGTGAAATGCTTAGAAATGTCTAATTACTGCTATTGTCTCGCTTTGCAGTATTCCTCCTCGTATTCAGTTAGTTGCATTAACTGTAAAATACAGTTCTACTTCATCTTTAGTTATGCTTTTGGCTAAAGCTCGATTAAGGTGTAAGCATAGTATTTCAAGAATCATGCGAAAAATAATAGATTCTTTATATAATACATAGTTGAAAATATTATGAATTCCTACTTTTGCTTCAGTCCGATCCGAAATAGGGATTAGTTTACAAAGTCGACAAAGTGGAAAAACAGCAATAGGAATGAAGAATACATAATACACATTTACATAATTTATAACTATGAAATACATCATTAAGTGAAGTAAACATAAGTAAAGTTTTTTATACTCACCATCATGTTTGTGGCGTATTATTTCTGTCAAATTATCGATTCGGCGAGAAAAATGTAATATACCCCACACTAACTCCTATATTTGCATTCATTCATGTGACAAAAGGATATTGTGTTATTCTTTGTGCTTAAAATTCCACTTGGTACTTTTGAGCCCTTAAGATGTTCCGAAAAGATAAATGTGAATCTGCAAATTATATCGAATGTGACAATAATGGCTGGAAAGTTGATTTCTGGACTGGATTGATAGAACTCTGCAAAAATAACAAGATTCGGATTAATTGATATTTTATTACATTACATACGTGATTACCCGCAATCTATTTCAGTGAGAGTTCGTGAGCTCTTATTGTTAGTGTCAGTGAGCTCTTTTAAAGAGTTGAACACTCGATTTGATTAATCAAATCAACGAACAAGCTAATCTAATCATTCTAATCTAATCTATTTCAGTCTTTTATTTACATTACACAAACATTTTAGGTAAATAACTTTTATAATTTCAAAAACCTTCTGTCAAAAGTTGAAAGTTATGTGGACTGTGGAGTGTGGACAACAACTAATAAATGTGTCATATATATTTCAGATGCTCATTCGAAATCATGTCGTGCATTAAGTACAATACAAATGATTAACTAAACATCAAGATAATATAATACACAAACACAATCAACAATATAAGTATCTATTGAAAATACAATAGTAAGTATACAACCAATTTAAATCTTTTGCTTGTGAAAGTGTAAACTGTAGACCTTAAATGTTATAGTTAAAAGTTTGTACATAAACGAATCATTTAAAAACAGTACTACTTTTATGTACTTTCAGAATTCATTAAGAAATTTGTTGTCTGTGGGTAGTATGGTTATGGTCAATCGCATTTTGATACAGCATTTACAGCAACAGTAAAAACTAATTTGCAAACGAAAAATACTTTTAGTTCATAGTTAAGTTCAAAGATATAATGACACAGACAACAGATCAATGAAATAGGGTGTGCTTCACTCGATTTTGCTTACCTCAATGAAATGAAGTCGAAATTGTTGCACAATCTGCTTTTAAATATGGTATTTTACACTTGGACTTCTACAGTTCGATTATTCTGTCAGCAACTCACCTGGTGACTTTGTCAACATTTAAATCCTAGTGTGACAAAAATGACAATTAAAAGAATAGTCACTTGCGATGACAGCTGACAGCAGCAACGAACTCAGTCCGTGGAATTTCTTCAGGAAATACCAAGTCAAAAGTGAGGAAATGAGAAAACTGCAATATGCACGAAAAAGTTACCCGACATTCCACAAGATTAGAAACAAGTACCTAGTACAAAATGTAGAATAGGAAATTTATTTATGTAAGTATTACTGTCTTATATACAACAAGGGGTGGGCAAAAGTTTACTTTTATCGCCCACCTCCACGAAATTTTGAGACCCACATTAAATATTTCGGGCTTTTTTTGGAACTATTGTTTGCGTAATTGGCTAAAATATATTATATAATATTATTTGATTTTTGAGGCACATAACATAGTACATACACGATGTAAAATCTACGATAACCAAAGTTATGAGCTTTGGATATAACTTTGCCCTGAAATATGGTGAATTTATTGTGCAAAATGTTACACTATCATCTTTGTTGCTGTTACAATTTGGCTTACAAATTGAATCATTACATTTCTATCCTGAAAGTTACCTTTGTATGAATTGTATGTACACTGGCGTAACTATAAATGGGGGCCCCTATGCAATAACCGATTTTTAAACCAAAATCAATGTAAAATGGATCAAATTCGCGTGTAGCACAAAAAGGTTTCCCATTTTTTGTAATTTTATGCAAAATAATTTCTTTGTAAATATTTACTCTTTTGGGGCCCCTGAACCATGTGGGCCCCTATGCGGCACATAGGTTGCATAAGTGGTATTTACGCAACTGTTTGTATGGTACTCAGTTTGTGACATGAGAGGAATATGTTTCCCACGACAAAAGGGCAATAGTTTTTAATCTAACCTTTGGCAGCCCTCTGACAAGTGGTAAATTTTTAATAATTGTTGGTTACATGATCGTTTCAAGTATTAATATAATAATTGTTTTCGGGTGTGTTCGATTGTTCAAGTTGGTAGGTATAACTATAAGGTATAGAATACAGTAAGTTAAGAAATGGGATAAAAATTTGGAACATTGGAAGGCTTATGTTGCCATCTTTCCTAACTAAGATCCATTTCTCGCGTTCACCTTTAGAGAACAGCACAGATATGAATCGCACTCTGAAAGTCCGCAATGTAGTAAAGACTTTGTCTCTCCTTTTGTCCTCAAGTATATAAACAACTAATATCATGCAATTTTGTCTCACATAGATAGAATTACTATTAACAATTTTGACGAACAGATGACCTCTGTATATATTGTACTATTATTGACACTTCAACTGATGTAAATTCTTGTTAGCATTATAGCAGTATAAGTTTCATTCAGTTTAATAACTAATTCTAAGTGGAAAGTGTACGAGATGCAATATTATGTCGAGTTTTTGTCATAGAGCCATATAATATTATTAGCTGTGTCATCAGCATTACTCGTTAAGATAATATTTTATCACGAAGATAACAAACTTATAACAATGTACTTTCAATCGTACACATACTATAAAAAATAGACTTATAAGAATTAATACGATTTATGGTTCATCAATGATAGTTGGTGCAAAATAAGCCAAAGAAAAGTTATTAGTTGGTTACATTGTACCAAGGCTTATATTATTGTATATACCTATATACCTAGTTTACCTAGGTATGTCCACTTTGTACACCTAGGTATTATTTGATACTAGAAATTACATAATGAATTATAAACATAATTTACTATAGGTAACTTATATTGTATGCTTTGTCTTATGCTCTAACTACTGTGCTCTAACAAATTGAAAAATTACCAAACAGACACGCTTTGTACAACAAAGATATGAATATTTCTAGGTGAAATAACCCCAATTAATTAAATTTTATCATTCTTAATGTACCTTGAACCTTGAATTGCACTTTGAATCCAATTGAGTCTGAATTTTGTTTTTAAAACTTATGTATATCAAGCAAAGCTATACGGATACCTAGGAAGGATTAACTAAAAGTATATCTCATTTGGGTTAAAAATGAGTATACTTTACTTTATAGCTCTAATAAATATTCGTAGCATTGTTATCATATCTTAATTATCAATGCTTAAATAAACAAAACAGAAAAGCGAAATTGTAATGTGCAAATAGTTCAGTATTAATTACGAACATTTAAGTAAGAACAAAATATACGGATCTTGGATTTTGATCTGCATAACTAACTAACTACCTGTCTCAGCAGGTATGCTCAGGTGTCAGGTATACCATTCATTGTCTTTTACAATGGATTCGCATGAACTTACAGTATAGCCCTCGCCCAGCTGCATGATTTGATAAACATATACTTACATTAAAGCTGCAGATTTAATTCAAATGATAAATTTTAATCTAATTAGTATTTCGATTTCTTACTCTGTTGCAAAAAAATTAATAGTTATTCCTTAGGCAAATTATTATCAGAAGGTTATTTGTTCTGCTATTGAAAACGAAAGTCGGTAAAAATAAAAATAATTTAATGTCTTCCACCAAAGCAAACTGATTATATATAGTACCTACTATGTGCAACATTGGTATATAGTTATTAAATTAATATATTATCGCATAGTACACAGGTGCATGCATTCAAAGGAAGGTTGAGTATGTGGCTACTACTTAAGGCGATGTCTTATTCAATAATTTATGTGAATTACTCTGTAACATGATATCAAAGTTATTTAATTGAGCAAAGTCTCACCAACATAATGCATTAAGGTAGGTACTGTAAAGTATTCACAGATTTATCACTTGATATACAAGCTGAAGATTTCTCGAAAGAATCCAAACATTTCTATGATCTTCTAAGCGTAGAAGAGTAGGGTCAATCTTTATTATGAAAGAAACACACCACCATTTCTGAGAACCAGCCAAGCAGATACAATGACCCACCCATCCAGTTTTTTGCTACTTTATATAGTACGTAATCCTTTCAAAATTAATTTTTCACAAACCTGTACGATTGGTTGGTCGGTGATAGCTATAATTGATAGCAATAAAATATAAAAAAGTAGATATGGATCTGTGAATTTTATAGTTATTTATAGGTATTGTTATGGACAATGTATGTAATGTGAATTGAACAACCATTACGCGAACATACATAAAATATGAAACATATTGGTTCGTTGTATAACCTGTATATTCAAGTAATTCACAAATTATTTTCATTATTGAACCAAACTACATTTACATTTACTACATTAAGAAACTCTATCCATCCAGAAGCAAGTTCTTGTCAAAAAAAAACTTACACTTTATGTCTAGTAATTTCAAACATTGAATTAAAGTGCCTACAACATCCTACACACATTTACACAGGTTAAAAGGCCCAGCGCATAGTATAGCACAAAATACGCGACAAAGCGAATTGAGTTGTGTAGCTACTAAGGACGTTATGAAATTGAGACAGGGAGCATTAAACTTTATGATGCAATTACAAAGATATACACAGAGAATTAAATTATTTGAGATTTTACAAACATTCAAGCATATTCCATCTTTAGTGTCGTGTTTTGTGTGTATTTCAAAGAAAAGAGCAAGATTGTGATTGTGAAGCACTCTACCATAAATTGTTGCCTCGCATCTCACTTAAGTTAGTACATCAGAAATTAGAACAGGGTGAATTATTACATTGCACTCCATATACGTAAAATTTGTCATTTTTAATCTCTATGGTACAAGTAAAGCAAAGTAAGCAAGTTCTACATAAAAAGGAATCTCTTCTACTTATGCAAAAGTATTATTCTTAATGTATTTCTTGTATTATGAAAACAAGAATCTCAATTAAGGATTGATAGCTCTTGCAAACATGCAGAAAACAATATAGCTCGTACGATGAGCAAGTCAATTTCTACAGGTATTTAAAATGTATCACTGAATACGTAGGTGTGTACTGTAACAGTTTAACCATATTTAAATGGTCTTTTACTGTATGCTCCACTAACGTATAATGATACGATTCGATTAACTTAAATTGTAAAGTAAATTGATAACATAATACATATTATTACATGTATGTAGCATTCTGTATAGATGCACCTAACATAGGTATACCATTTAACACGCAGGGGTATAATAAATCTTCCCCACAGACAGTATTGCCAATGCCACGTATGAATTAAATAATACTCCCTCCTGCTACTCTTTAGTAACTGAACAGACAAAGCTATAAAAGGTAAATAGAAATCGAATTTGGTCAGAGATCCTAGCAAGTGACTGATAAGAATTTCCTGCAAAAATGCATGCAAGCAACTTCTACACTGAACCAGCCTAGAATTCTCTCCGCCTAGCAAATGTTGGACGGATTGCGTGGGGGTTAGGAAAGGAATGCAGTTCAATTCATGCAATATCCAACCTAAAATACAAGTTTTTCTTTCGGAAGGTTTGGTTTATCAGTTGATGAGTGCGGAGAGTGTGGAATGTATAAGTATGAATGTTAGTTACTAAATTATACCACTTAAAATACAGAATCATACAATACGTGAGTAGTAGGTGCGAATATATTTTATTTCTTATTCTCTACTATCTACACTCCTGTGTAGACTCCAACTAGCACATTCTATTCATTCACATACAAGGAATTGGGAATAATTTACAATCAAAATCGCATTATTAGTATTTTGATTTTCAGATATGGCAAACCAGACTGTAATAAATAGCAATAATCTACGCCTTGTAATAATGCAAAAAGTAGTTATATTGGATTTCGTAGACAGTGCACATTAAGCTATGCCTAGCTAAACTGCACTTGCACCGATGGCCACATTACACAGGTAACAAACCATAACCATTATGTTATGTAACACGTAAAAGACAAAAAGTGCACATTTGTATAAACGCATCTTGCCTCACGTAAACATTGCAGAGGCGGAAGGGTGAAATGCTGCCGATGAGTCAAAGGGTTTTTGGCCCCAAAGGGGAAGCTCTATATAGAAGAATTGTGAACGGGACGAAGACTCATGCCATATATTTACACGTACACTATATTCTATTCTACACAGAATGCAATCTTCTGAGTATAGACTAAAGTTCACCAGTTAGTGTTTGTTTTCAGTTTACAACACACAGTGTATATATAAAGCTGCGTTTGCTTACACAGAAAAATTGTGGCGAGTACGGTTACCAGGTGGTTACTTACTTATCTAAGTAAGTATACTATTGATACATACCTACATGTAGCACTCTACAGACAACATTCATGCATTATTTTGATTATACTACAAATGGCTAAAATACCCTAACCTATACACATGGAACGCAAGTAGAATTTTCCACAGGATTTGATAGTGTATCTGTCTATGCAAGACACATTAGAGCATTTACTATTGATATTAGTTATACTAGCTGAGAGTGGAGTGCAATGTGCAATGCCATGTCATATCAGAGTAACACTAACTAAAGCAACCATAGCGTAGTTTCCATTAGATCGCACTTTAGCCATAGGAATAAAGGTAAGGTGGATTTGTAGTAAAGGGTGGTGGTGGTAGTGGTGGTGGTGGTACAAACAAAACAGCGAAAGAGACGGCTATTGCTATTGCTACTACATTACAGGTACCTACTCCATGTTACACGTACCTGTACAATACAGTTCAACTAAGTTACAGGTAAAGGTAGATATGTTATTATAAAGTGATATACTTATAGTATGGAAAGACTCGAGCGTTTCTCTGGTTTCGCAGGTATAGAGCTTCATTCCATGCATGACAAGCAAAGGGGAAAAAGGAAAATATTCTACGGAATGGCAAAGTAAGCAAGTCACTCCACACACCACAGCTTAATACATAGTAGTAGTCGAAGAAGGCTTAAATATTGTAAGAGCAGAGCAAAAGCACAGTGGACAAGTGAGCAGTCGAGTTGCACATTGCACCTGAAGTCTGAACTGAAATCTTAGTAGTTTGTGTTATGTTGTGTAGTTTTGGAATAATAAGACTGTATGCACTGTACGCAGAACTACACACAAAAACATGCAGGGAGAGAGATACAACTTATTCTTAGTAGTTAGTAAAGTATTATGATATTATTCTCTCTCATTCAGCCTTATATCATTTCTAAGTTGTCAGGTTGAGTTTGCCGTAGTAGCAAGCATAAACTACGTTTAGTTTACCTTAGTTTGATTATTGATCACAGACAGTCTGCTTGAATCCCTCCTGCCCACCGTACCTAACACACTGCTCCGAAAATTCTTAGCTCAAGAAGCCGTATAAGGTCCACTCGTGTCCGTGTGTACGTGTGTATCTGTGTGTCGTGACTGTTTCTAACTCAGTTCAATTTCCAAACCGTGTGTCAAGCACAAGGCTTCCAGTTCCAACTATCAGTACTAACTGTGCTATCTTCGTAACTTTGTTACAAATTCAATTCTGTGTGTATTGTATTTCATTAGAAGTAGCTAAGCTACACGTACCTATCTATGTGGCTTTATTGTAATAGGTACATATTATACAGTAAGCCCCAATTCTGGTTAAATGAATTGTTTTACTAATGTTTAATTTATCGTGTGTCTACATACGTCTGGGTTTCTGGAGTGGAGTGGACAAGGGGCTACATTGCATACATACATAGTATTAAGGTCTTTTGCAGCCCGAATTCTCATTGAATTGATTGGCTGGAAAAAGTAAATCGATTTTAATCCGGTTACTACAACTTGTACTACAAACAACACTTAGTAACTTAAAGGTAACAAAAGAGCCAAGCTGCACAACTTGAATTGAGTGTGTATGTGTGTGCAGTGTGTACGATTGTGAATGGCTTAAAACGTGCATACGACATACGTATTGCATATTATACAGTACAATGTCACGATTATTTATATTCTACGACAACCACCCTTGTCTATTATTACTCATCTCCTCATATTCTGTGAAGACAGGTAGGTAGAACTTTAGGACAAAACTGAATTCTTACAAATGACAGTCACAATGTAGACGAGCAACGTAACGATTATTGTCGCATACGCTGAAACCTAAACACTCCAATTATGAGATTGATAGCACAAAACAAGGACGCTTGAAGCAAATGTGTTTTATTTGCCAATTCATAAATAATTCAGTGCAACTCCTCATCGATTGTTTGTAAAAGCAACTTACAACTTACTTTGTTCTTGGAGAAAATAATTTTATTGTGCAAATTATAAGTAACTACGTACGTACATACATATAAGTGTACTTACTACAGCACTATGTGAATTTGATATTGTAGGAAAATATTCCGTCTTTGTAGAGTGCCTTTATCTTCTCCGTCTCAAGTTAGGATGAGTGAAAAGAGTGATACTAGCAAATAAGAAGTGAAAAATAAAATCCATAATTTATAAAAATTACAACATACATATCAAGGAGTTTGCATTTCCTGCCCGATTCCAGTTACGACAAGTTATTAGCACACGGTATACTTTCTTGTTCATGTAGCTAACAAGAAGTAACCTTCAAACTAAAAGCCTTGTCTTCACCGTTGTATTAGAAAAAGTGCAATAATGAGTTGTGAGTCTTCTATTGCTGATTTTACAATGGATATGTTTGAGGATGACTGTAAGGATCAACTCCTCTCGCATATCAAAGAGGTATACATACTAAAATTCTTTGTTCTGTTTCATTTTCATGCGTGTTTATTACAATTTTAAGTACATAAAATTCCCTTAAGTAGAATACTAATGCAATATACAGGTAGATAGATATGTATTTATTATTTATGTATGTAATGTATATATAATTTGTGTATGTATTAGTGTGTGTTTGTTTATACTGTAAAACCCACCACATCTTTATTTATTTATTACATGCTTTGCTTTACCTTGGTTGATATTATGGTTTGCTAGACTTCTATTAAAGTGTAATTAGCTTCAGCGTGCTCAAATATATTTGTCTTTCTCGTTAACAATTAAGTTAACTAGGTATGTGCAATGTATATGTGATGTGAGATTTTTGTGTTTGTACTAATACAGCAAAGATTATTTACTACAGAGATTATTTCTTCATTACATACAGTTAGTTACCTTCGCTCTATTATACTTATTTACCATGTGTCCTCAATGCGATAGCCGCAAGAAGGTGAAGCAAACCACGAGGATTGTTCAGAGAACGGCCAAAAACTGTCTCATCTTCTATACTTTGTCTTTTACTTTAACCTTAACTGTAATAACTACATACAACGTGCGCAATACACCCTCAAACTACTATTAGTAGTAACTGTTGTAATGGAATAAAATAATAAATGTAATAATAATGGTATATGTAGCAACACAACTATGTGTATACAAGTGCTGCTGCTGAAATTTGATACAAAAAGAGCGTACAAAACACTAAGAAATGAATGTAGAGAAGAATTCTCAATTCCCGGAGACAAAATGTCAGTAATTTTCGTTTTAGGTATACCATAATGAGGTTTGCTACATTGTCAGATGGAGTGAATTGAGCGAAAAGACTGCAAATCTCGTAGAATTCAGCATCCAACTGTAAGATGAGCAATTTATTGACATTTGCTCCAAATTCAAGTTAACGCTTTTCTCTTCTTTCGCTTTGTTGTGAACAATTGACAACATTTAATGCACACAACAAGGGCAATACAATGCAATTGAGTGTCCTATTTGTTTTACACAGAGAGTCCCTATTTTATACTAACTACTAAAGTACCTATACATAAACTTGAGCTCAGCCGCTACTGTATGTACCTATATTATATTATTTCTTATTGTTCCGTCACAAATAACGGCCATCCAAGCCAAAACTGATGAAAAAATGAAGTGCTACTGTAAAGCAAAGGTGTATTGTCGTGGAAAACGTGTGTAGCAGCACAAACAACAATATTATACAAACAGTGTAAACATCCCCATAACACAATTAACAAGACCACTACTACTAGATTTCATTTTTTCTCTCATTCCCTTCAATTCATCCATCAAGCAAAAAAAACTTTTGTTTCTCTTTAGATTAGTGATTAGAAAAGTAAAGTTATTATGATCAAAACAGCAACATACAGCAAAAGATAGATTGAGTCTCGAAGTCTGTCTCGACTTGTGTCTATTACTAATATAATGCAACAAAGAACAGCCCACACAGCAGGTACATAATATGCATTGCTGTATATTCCTTTAATAATATTATACTCTCATGCTATGCATGACTTTGTACACTTAAATGCGTTTAAATGGCAAAAACTTGGATTATTGCTTGGTTAATTATCCCAGTACCTAAAAACCCACACTTATCTTGTGTATACGTCTAAAAATACAAATAAATATAGCTTTGATTCTCACCTAACTACCTACTGCTACAAAACTAACTGCTTTGCTTTACAAAATACTTGCATGCGTAAGAAATACGTACATTCATACCTTTATATATATTTTGTACACAGTCAGCATTGTGTTTAAAGGACGCTTTGTAGTTAATAAGAGCTGAACTAATTATGTTTTGTTGCGAAACCCCTCAAGGGGTTAATGAGCCAGTGATTTAGGCGATGTTGAAGGAAGAAAAGATAAAAGCCATAGTCCTACTACTAGCAATATCGTATTAACAATATCCTATCCATCTTAAGTATCGTATATCGTGTTCAGATATACTCCATTGTTTTCAATAGTGCATTGCATTAGTATTTATGTTTAGATATTAGTTTGTATTGTGCAGTATAATTTGTTATTGATGCAGTTTCAAACGCATATATGATGTTGTACAACAATGCACAACACAATAAAGGCGTTTGTCTATGCACTATATCAATCTACATGATAGTATTTTATTACTTTGGGGGAAAGCAAATTAATTATTTGATTTTTGGAAGTGGTCTTTAGCCTATATTTACTAATTCTGTTAATTTGCACCTCTTTGTGCTTATCATCGATGTAATCACTGTAAATTAACAAATACCTAAAAAGGAAAAAGTGTGTAAAGTAGCTACCTAAACACAAGAAGGCTGTTGCAGAGCAGACTGTCTATTTAAATAACAACAATAATTGCTTGTACTTGTTCAACCGCTTTTGTAGACTGCAATAAAATATGAAGCTTTTCCTGTAATGCACTATGCTACATGCAAATAATTGTATCCAAGAATGTTAATGAATACGGTAGGTACTCACGTAGAAATATCTGTATGCAATGGTGATGGTACTACATACTACACATTGTTGCATATGTATATGCAAGATTGGAATTCAGAATTTGCTTGTGTAGATTTTTGCAAAGAATTGTGCATGAAACTGACTTGGAATCGAAATTACAGATCTAATGTTTTCTTTCGCCTTAATTATAATTGCAATATAAGTGCATTCTACAAAATGGTACTGCAATTGCACTCTGCCGACTGTGCAGGGGATGAATGTGGGGATTGACTTTATTTTATTATTCTTAGGTGTTGGGGGAACTGGTATTAATGTATTAAGTATTTATTCTACCTACTTAATTGTTAACCCTGCAGCCATTGCTAATCTGCGGTTTATGTGTAACTGCGTGAAGAAGAAAGAGTGTCCAATTTAAATCAGTACCTATCGAATCTTTGCACTTCTAGTATGTATTGTATGAAAAGATACTACTCTGCTGCTTTGTGTATATATTTGCAAAGCTTTACTTACAATGTAGTATTTTTATTTTTATATTACACAGACATGTATAACGCAAAGGTGTACGTACACTCACATAGTTATTGTGTCGAGTCGACCCAATTTATGCTACTTAAGAATAGTATTATAATTTTTAAGTGTGTAATTATGTTATACTTGAAGTTTGTTTTGTTTTATGGACTCAGCTTCAAGAAGCATGCTTGACGATGAAAAGTGCCTTTACATCTGCCCAAACCCAATTGGAGAGTGTTCAAGGGGAAGACCAGATATTACGAGAGGAAATGGAAGCCACAAAGAATCAGTGCCAACAACAATCTGCAGAAATTTTGAGACTGATGCTATCCCTCAAATCTGAGGTATCATCCATCAAGGAAATGATGCAGAATAATCAAATGATGCAACACGGACTTCAGTCAACTGTTCAATCATTAATAGTGGAACGTGACTTTTTACTGGATGAATTAGCCAAAACTGGAGCTATCTCTGATAACGTCCGGTGAGTACAATATCCTCATTTCATTTCTTTCTCAGAAATTCCCTTTTCAATTACCAAGACATTAAAATTGCGTTTCTTAGATCGTTATCATTACATTACTTTACAAACAATTCCATCACAGAGTTATAGTTCTAAAATAGTTTCGTTTCGTGAAACAAAAAGCAATTAACCAATCGCCAATCTTACGACTGCTGCAATCATTACTATTACATGTGTACCTATTTGAGTAGGAACTAAATACATACTACTTTACAACAGTAACATTGCTGTGTAAATTACTGATACTCCCTATTGCTCAACATCATCGGGCTTGTAGCAACAACAATCGTTTTGAATCTACATGGTTCGTCCTTCAAACTGATCGTTGATAATATATCCAAGATTTAGGTGTGTTGGGAGCACTGACGATGAAAAATGTGTCTGTGTTTGTACAACCACAGAGTTTTTGCGGGATTAGCTTCAGCTGACTGCGTCGACTGAGAATTCTCCTTCCGGGCACCCACCTTTCGCATATATGTACCTATTTGCTAGTTAGCAGTCAGAATGGGCATCTGGTTTCAGACAGTGTGTAGACACAAGACACGCATTTACATTCACAAGTATACGTGATTGCAATCTTCATTGTCACAGTGTTAAGTACAAATACATTAGTAGTGTGAATACGTGTAAATTGTAAACCCAAGTCGTGAGTCTCCTATTTGGAAATATCGGTTTGTATTTTGCATTCATATATCACTTCAGTGACAATAAAGCTTGAAGCTCAGCTGTAAAAACATCATTGTGTGTTTGCTGCCAACTGCTACAAAAAGTGTCCGTAGAAACTCACACACAGTAGAAAACAAACAATGCATGATCAATTGATCATGTCATAATACAACAATCGATTCTTATTTAAATTCAACGTAGCAATAGTACATGTATGTATGCATCACGAGTATGCATGCAAAAGTATTCAGTCAAATGATTGTAATTGAAATTTCTGAGCATTGGTTCTGCATAGAGTCGGTTGAGTGCCACTACTATACTACTGTGTCATTCTCATTCTATTATACTATAAAGGTCCTTCGTTCGGCAAATAAACAAAACCACACAAAGTAATCAAACCAACTGTACGCTGTACACACATCATTTCCATTAGCACCAACAGAAAAGAGTAAATGTACTTCATGTGACAAGTATTACATTATTAAGCAATCTAAAAGTATTACCTACACTACTATTACCTGTTATTTTGCATAATCATGAAGGTTGCTCCATAACCTAATATTTGGGATCAATGTAAATAATAATTGTAATTCTTTTATGTTGTGTTTAATCTGCATTCAAATTTCATTTACATGATAGTAAATATTGTATACCTAAGTAAAATTATTAGATTGCTCTTTGGTGTATTTGTTAACCCAGTAATAACCAAAAAAACAAAGTATCGTTAATAGAAAATCAAGTAACTATGATTTATGTATGTATGTAGGTAAATAGTTGTATTTGTACATAAACTGTACCTACATGCACATATAAAGTAATACATGTTATGATGTATCCAAAATTGCCATACTGAACACAACACATTCAATTGAAACTTAACAAACACTTTTTCTGGTTGTTACAACTCGATTACGTTATCGTTTACTGTTATGGTGTCTAGTGTCATTATGTGACGTTTGAATCACCACTGTATACGGGCAGTTAGTTATATGACAAGTGTACTAAGTGACCATTACAAAGGTAGGACGTAAGAATTGCAAGCAATCAAACTGGCAATAAGTGGAGTCAACGGTCACATATTGAGAGAGTGACACTGGGTCAGAGTCTCACGGTACATATTAAGGACTTGCATGTATCGATGATAATTCAATTCAGAACACTTTCACACACACTCAAACACAACATCCTTTTTTACAATCACGACACAATCTTACACAACTTTGGTTTCTCATCTTAAATAGTATTCGAAATCCCTCAATCATTTATTTTCCACATTTGCCAATTGCTGTTTTGTATTGCGTCTAGAAATTCTCACTTCCACTTTAATACACTTATAAATCGAATGCAGATGCATTCAGGTCGAAGGATTACTTTGCACATGGAATGGAAAAGACAGAAAAGATAAAATAACAATTGAGTCATAAAATGAACACATAACAATCAGCATAAATCTGAAATAATTTATACACGCGAGTCGTATACATGTCTTCTAGTATTACATACACACATAATAATATTTTCTCTTTAATGTTAATGATGGTAGTTAGTCCGAAGCATAAAAGTAAGCAGACCATACTACATAATGGAAATGTTTCGCATATTTTCACACATTCTCCGTCCGTACAAAGCAATTCACGAAATCAATCAACAAGAATTGGACTGTTGCATTTGCAATTGCAATCGCATAAGGAAAGTAATACACACATTTTTATAACCCTACTTATGACACGCAGCAATGCATGTGCAAAACTGCAAAGTGTTCAAATACTACTAGGAAGACACATTTTATAGCTTTTCGATTTTATCTATGTGCAATTGCAAGTAATAAATAGGATACTTTTCTACCTAATGTTTAGCAATAATTTGTAAGATTTCATTTTCTATAATAATCATATTCTGTATTCAATTTTATGTAGTATCGTGCTACAATTTTCCCCTTTAACAACTGAGTGTCTATACTATACCACACGGGATTGCAAAAATTACTATGTGTAATGACGTGCGTTGATCTGTTGATATACAAAGCAAATGTACTAGTAGTATATGAGCATGTAGATAATAACGTGGTAAGTGTATACGTAGCATTCAAGCAATAAGAATCATAGTAACTTTGTGATCTGGAATCATTAGCTTACTCCCTTCTCCAATTATTGACAGCTTTCACGTTGTTGGCTAATCTGCTGATCCTCATGAAATGGATCGGACAATCACGGTATAGTTCAAGTGAGTGTAAAACCTAATGTAAAAACTAACGCGCTATAATAATCCTGTCTGTGTATATAATCCTTACAGTGATATGCATAAGTAATGTGTATAAAAAATACCTATATTACTATGGCTGCTTACTTCTTTAGACTTGAGAGATAATGTAAAATGCATACAAATAGTACACAAAACATGAAGCACTGTGTAGATATATTATACCTAAGGAATAGGGTATGGACATAGAACTAATCTACATGTTTTTTGTCAGTGCATAATTTAAAGTGGATGAGGAAAGGAATCATGTTTGATTCTACAGGGAATGAATGAAAGCTTTTTTACGATTTGTGTCTCAGGGCAGCATCAGTCAAACTTAAATGAGCAGAATTTCGACAAGTACAAGAATAAAGCTGTACAATCAATACAATTTACAATACAATGGAGTACACAGCACAACAGCATCCATAACGAAATTTAATAGCAGAGCATTATTTACAATTGTGTACTACATGTTAATGTGTACTACGTAAATTTCAATAGAGACTAGCTATCAAACCGACGCAAAAAGGCGTGCAGTTTGTATCTATCTGTGGTATAGAATACTTGTTGTATTATATTTTAGCAAGTTGTAGGGCTGTGTATCTTGAGTATAAAGGAATAGGGATATCATTTATATGTATTGTTTTGTGTATGGTTTCAAGCAGAGAAATCGAAGAGTGCATGCAGTGCAGAAAAGATCAACTCGATCACTAATCAGTAGTTATACAGTGTTAGTATTTCGTGTCAAACTCTTTCTCGTACGTACCTGTACTGTGTATAAATTTTCCTTTGCAATGCGTAATAGCTGTATTTATCGTATCTCTCTAAGTTATTAACTAAAGCAGTAATAAATCCAGTCTTTCTATACATGTATACAATACACTGCACACATTTATCTCTTTCTGTTATACCGCACCATTTTATGCTGTTGCTAGAAATCAAAATTAGTATATGCTTCGAAGAATAGAATAAGTTTTTTGTAGTTTCCCATTCTTGTAGGTAGAACCGATACTGAAATTGTTAGTACTTTTAATACCAATAATATTATACATGCTACACAGCTTAGCTTCTACGAGTAAATGTAATTATTATTATAAGGAATGAGGTGCACGAAAATCTGATGCCTGTAATATTATGTAGATATCCATTTTTATAATTTGTGAGGACAGCTTTCTGTGAATCTACTTTACCTTGCACATTAAAAAGTGTATACAGATGACTGTATAGCCCACACTCGAAAATAATTGAACCGTGCCATATAATTGATAGTACACAACATAATATTCAGATTCCGACGGATACCACACGATCTCGACTTGAAATCGCGGATTACAACAATCTAAATAAAACTACTAGCTACATAGCTCGTACTCTGAAAGATAATATGTTTGTTGGATGTGTATCAGTAACTATACAAATTATAGTTACTCTTAAAGGCACATTAAATACTACTAGAATGACTCTGCTATAATAATATGAATAAAAATCAAAAGTGAAAGAAATAAATCAATGGATACAGTTTATCTGTAATAAACGTCATTTAATTTTTGGCTACCAGCAGTCAGTCAGCAACAGTCAGCGATACATGAGATACGTTATTACAAGAATTATAACAATTACATACACGATTTAAGATAGAATGGAGATACCGACGGACAGTAGTGGTGCATATGCACAGTCTCATATTATCTGATTCTTCCAAATGACCATTGCAATAATTGCTTCTTGCTTGCCACTTTCTATTAGTGTTTTGCTTACGAACTACAACACAATACATTCGTATGCTTTATGTACATACATACATACAAAGGTAAACTGAAGTCATTGAGATTGGGCTAGAGTAGTATTTGACGGTAGGTAGGTAGGTAGGTACTTAGTACATAATTCTCACGTGTGTTCTATAATAGTATGGGATATACTACATGATTCGAATGAGCGATCTTGATTCAGATGGGATCAAGTCCGACTGACAATTAGACGAATGATTATGAATGATAAAAACAGTGCGAAAGAGTGTGATTGCAAGTTTATGGGAAAAGGAAGGGAAGTTGTAAATTCTTTAGGCCAACAGAGCAAAGCGATAGAGTATTTGTGAGTATACACTTATAAGAATGTAATTTATTATTGCAAGGATTGGATTGAAATGAATTGAAGTGAGCTAAAATCTACAAAACTGCTGAGATTGGCAGAAGTAGGTAGACTTGTAACAACGTATCTAAATACAATAGAGCAGAACAGGACGTAACCTATAGGAAAGAGATAATCAAGCCAGAAAAAGAGAGATTTAAGCAAGTGTCACGGCCTATTATTGTCACTGTTCCATGGATCATGTCATAGTCATGACTTTTTATTGTCAATCCAAATCTAACTTCTCCCAGTCCATTGTACACAAGCTCAGCAGCAGTCTAGTCGTCTCTCTCAACTTTTATCTAACTCTAACTGTAGTTGTCGACTCATTTAGCATTGTGTGATCCCATGATTTCCTTTGTTGTAAGTTTTTTTCAACGCGCATAAATAATTTCGTAGTTATTGTGTAGTGGTTTAGGTAGCATGAGTAATATGTAAGTACGTGTGTGTATGCATATATTATTATTGTCATTCAGAGAATACCTTAAAGGAAGGTGCTTTCAGATTGTTGCCGAAGATGAGGATGCTAAATTATCGTGGCACGGGACAGGTCGTAGACTTCAAACTTCAACCCATGATGTCGATACATTTTCTTCTTCTTTTTTAAACATTTTCTTCCTGCTACTTTTTCTTACACCTTTATTTTGCCAGGTACTTTTATAATGTACATTGTATTTAGCAAGAAGACTATACTAAAGTGTTAACAGAAGTATATACGTGCATACATAGTAGGAAAGAAGATTTGCTGTTTATAATAACTACAGTACAGTAGTTTGTAGTTGCAAATCACTTTTTGAGATTAAAATAAGAATGAATTGAGCACTTGGCTCTTTGTTACCATTTTAAAATTTTAATGAATACGCAATGACTTGGTAATCCCATTGTAGATTCTTTTGTCGTATGCATCATCATCATATATGCAATGAAGTGAAGTCTCAGGTATTTAAATTCAAATGAATTGCACTGAAATGAAGTGACGAGCTCTGGAAGAAATCCCTCTCTACTAATTTCTCTGATCTCGATTTTAATTCTCACAACTCGCCTGATTATTACTAACAACGACCACATTCTAAAAAGCTTATAAACTGTTTCCCTTCTAATTTCACCGTGCTACTATACTAATACTTAATAGTAGACTACAACAATAATATAATGAGATAAACATAATTTACGGCAAATGATAAGCAAATACAGTAGATACTGTACTAAACACAATGTAATTTGCAATTTGTACTTGCAATGACTTTTCTGCAGAAGTACTGAAGTACTATCTGCAGTATTTTAAGTCAAATCTAACTGTGAGGCATGAGGTAGTGACATTTCTCACACACTCTCCACCCTCTATTATAGTGATAACAAAATCACCTAAGGTAGTATTCATCATTTACTTACCAATGTTCAATTAGCTTTTGTCTACTGTGCTGTGAAATGTGAGCAGAGATCCCACACTCTGTAATCTGTCGAGAGATACCTTAGGTGTGTGGTAGTGGCGTGTGGGCAGACGTGAATGAGAGAAGAACGTTCTATACATCATCCCATTCGAGCCAAATGCTGTTAAAATAAATTAGTTGCTATACAAAACACAATCCATTTTGTCTTTTATTTATTTGGTGGAAAGGAGTGCAATTGAGAACACTTATGAAGTGCGACAGTTTAGTTCACGTAATTCAAAGCAACATAAAGAGGCACTAGAATATAAAAGTATTACAGTATCTCAATCTCAACCTACTCATTTGACAGACACCATTTCATTTGGTTTTGTGATAGTAGCACATAAAGCATTGTGTTGTGTACAACAACAGACACTTTTACAAAAAACAGTATGTGACTGCATGGAATCCAACAAGATTTTTACATTCTAATTCGATTAGATTTTAGTAGATCCTCTCTCTTTCTCCGTATCTTCTGCACGATTTATCTCATCCACACAACACACACAGTCTAATTGTATTAGACTCCCTACCACTAATCCCATCCTTTTCAATGAGTTTCAGCTAGTGTCTTTTTACAGAATTAAATACAGCTGCGTTCTCTTTAAGTAGGAATATTTGTATAATGTATCGTTATTGCAGTAGTTGTAGTTTTTTCTTGTATTAGTGCAATCTACATTTACATACATACATGTGTGTGTATGTGTGTGTATGTATGTGTGTGCTCTAAGAAAAAACGAGTTAACCTAGGAGCTCCGACCGAGAGTTGTTCATCAGGCCAAGTATTTTGTAGGTTTAATGTTATTGCATTAAATTATGCTAGAAAAATTATGTTTATCTCTTTGCTCCTAGATTGATAGCACACGAGGGTATTGTACTATATGTGTATTTCATGTGTGTGTGTAAACTTGTTCCTTTCTTTTCTTTAATTCAAGGAAGAGGAATCTTCCTTGCTCTGATGCGTTAGTCAGATACCAAAGCTGTTTGAAACTCGCATTAGTATATTGTACCATACCCTTTTCTGTTGCGGATGAAACAAAAGGGGCAAAGTATTTTACACACATCAATAAAGTTCTTACCCAAGTCATGAACTATAATTCGTTGCTTCCTCTAACTTTTCATAGTAATAGTCTTGTTTTGGCGTAAAACATATGACCGTCTACACAATGAATGAATATAATGATAATAATGATAATCCAATTGAAGCTCTTCTTCAGTATAATATGGTCATTACTACCAATGTATCTCTACTTAATTAGTTTCCTGGGCTACCTCTACTGCATCTGTGTATATCAGGTAGCGCAAATAAATATT
>JAQFYB010002204.1:0-26158 GCA_034694085.1 Pogonognathellus longicornis | reverse complement strand
AATTGTAGCAAAGGAAGAATTAACACAAGTATGTAATAGATGCCTAAGAAGTCTAACTAAGCATAATAATGAAATATATGATAAAGCATAGTCTTAATTTTATTGTCGACATAATAATGAATTGCGGATGGATATAAAAATACATACATCGTTAATAATAAGTGCTCTGGTAGTTGGTTCCATCCATCATGGGTTACCTACATACTGTATAAGTCTAGGAATTTCAACTTGACTGACGGATATTAATAGTTAACTATAAAAGTTAATGTATTTGGCTGGCCGAAAACTAAAGTAGTTCTATCAATTTGGTAGCTATAACGTAGTGATTGTTATTTACTGTTAAAGACTTGCAATTTTAGGTTCAAGTCGCTCCACATCAAACAAAAGAATACTAATACTACCTGAAGTTAATTGTCTATGAAATAGTAACAAATTCTAGTTTTATAACCTCGTACCTGCAGCATAGATACCTTGATGTTTTGTTTCGGGTATAAGTTACAGATAAATTATCATTGCCGGATACAACCGGGGTTAAAGATAGTCTGGTGACAATAAAAAAGTAATAATACTTGTCAACGGAAAGCATGTACTTGAATTTTTGGTTTATTGACATCTTAATTCACTTTTTCATAAACTTCGAAACGATATTTAATCCCATTTTCTTCTTGAATTTCTTCAGGAACATTCTTATCTCTGGAATTAAAATAATAAAATATACATTTAGTAATGCCATTGGTAGCACGAGTGTAAAAAATTGTATAAATATTCAGTAATTAATTTTATTCTTTTACGTAATACGCTTGTAGTTTAGTTCGTCAAACTCAGGAAGAAATACATCACATTCAAAGTTTTGCAAAACTTTGGTCAGGTAAATTCGGTGGCACAATGAAGATTCAATAGCCATCTAAGATGAAATTAGTCCACAAGATTATTCGTAGATACGATTAATGAGAAGGTAAAGGTATAAAATGTAGACAAATAATTGCATAATAGATCAAACATACTTTGTAAATATGACTTCCTCCAATGACCCAAACTTTGTCTATTTCTGCCTGTTTGTCGTCCGAAGAGAGATCTTTGATTGCATCATCCCAAGATGTGTAGGACAACACATTGCTCGGTCCCTTACTATTTTGATTAATTATTCGTTATCATTACCAAGTATTCAAAGCTCACCCATTGAAACATAACGAAAAAATCATGCTTAAGAACTTACAATTCATTGCGACTCAAAACAACGTTTATTCTGTCTTTTAAAGGCCTGAACTTTTCTGGCACCGAATCCCATGTTTTTCTTCCCATTAAAACTGCATTCCTTTTGCCTGAACCCGGGTTTTCGGCTAGAGTTGTCATCCGGGAAAAGTAGGCCAATTCCTTTCTATAAAGCAGAGAAGCACCAATAAGAAAATGGGGGAAATTCTTACAGAAGCAAAATCATATTTGAATAAAAGTTAGTTGAAAGGTATCAACCGGCAAAAGTACCATACCTTAATTTCCAGGGTAAATCATTTTTGTAGCCTATACCCATATTTTCACAGGCTGCAACAATTACGTAAAGCTTCAAACTCATTATCAGGAATTGAATCGTTAAGAGTTAAGACCAGGTACAAAGGTTGATTCTTCGTTAACAGTAGTGAGCAAACATTTAAGGCAACAATCCAAACAAACCGTACCTAAACACAATACCAAAGATACATACATTTTTCACATATTATTATCTATAAAATCATACTTATTATGTACATACTACTACGTTGAAATTGAAATTGTGAACCACAATACAATCTGAATATATATCTGTATTTATATACATTCGGATTGTGGTCTGTCAGATTGTGATTTTACATGTTGTTCGCGTACACAGTACACATGACCATAAAAGTTTATTAAATAGGATTTGAAACTTGAATTTGAATCCTGTAGTCTAAGTTATGGAGAGAAAGAGGGGTCAAAAACACAAGGCTGTGCTAACATGTAAGTGTGAATAAGATATTCTGATGATATCAAATGATAAAGTCACACTTTTTCTATACTATACTATAAAGCACATCGGAATCTTGAAATAATATTTGAGCATAGTAAAGTACCTACTAAATACATGCAGTAATAATAATATAATATTATACCGATACCAAAATTGTAGTAGGTAATATAAAAATTATAATAACATCAACATCATCTATAAACTGCAGTATGTATGTTAGGTATTTTGTGTCCTACTTTTTTTACTACACCAAAGGGTTATTGTTAGTTAACCCATTTAAGCATTTGTTGTATCCGTCTATGTTGCTTGTACATAAAGTAAAGCACAAGAAGTAATAATATATATATATTATAATATTGTGTCAAAAATAGATGTGTTTTATACACACATATCGGTTACAAGTTTAAAGTATTCACGGATATATGCTTATTTATTATACTTATTACGTTTATCATATTATATTTTGAGCCTTAATTCACTTCTCTGTGCTCTTATAATGTATAATAATTACAACATTCATATAACACAACACATTTCAACCTAATTTCGTGTTAAGTCACTAAATCATCAAACTTGGTCTTTGACTGCTTGTCTGACATTCTAAGATTACGTATTGATTGTATTGTACAGACTATACAAATACAAGTTGTGGAACGGAATAAGAAATATTTATGTACAAAATATACTACACATGTACATGGAACCTACCTACTCTACATATACATCGATTTGTCCATAACGCCCAAAGATGCAGATATGCCATACATTATTATCGTCTTTAAGTAAGTAAAGTACCTAACTTATTGATGATTCAACCAATCCTTTATTAACGATAAGCAGCTAACATTTATATAACATTTATAATCAATGTAGCACATAGAACACAACAGGCTAAACACTACATACATACACCCGTCATGTATACTACTATGCCCACACAACTTTTGACTTAAATATACCTTCCTATCCTAGGCACGAGATGTAAAATATTTTAATGAGAATGTTCCTTAAATGTCCAATGCTTGTTTCTGGGAATAAACATTTAAACATGTATAAAACTTAGGAATATTTTCAAAACTATAGCTTTAAATACATTGACTATATGATAGAGTTGACAGCGACAGTTATACGAATACAAATGATAAAGTGGATTATGTCATATGTATTTAAAGTTAGTATTTACTTGAAAGACTGATCTGATTCCAATTGAATATCTTCACTTCCCTTGTGGCTGCAGTCGAATTTCGTGTGTCTTAGCTTCTTGTCTCCCTAAGTGGCAACTGGAAAGTGTGACAAGGTGTTTAGATGCTGGAAATCGACAGACGTTGTGCAGATAATCCTCAGCACGTGAAGCTTGTGAAGAAATTGTACAGACTATCGTATCGTAAAGCGTGAAGCTTGCTAAATATTACACAATAGAGATATCTCTTACACAGCCATCAAAGTTTTCCCGCTGATCCTGAACGGCCTGAACTATTGTAAATATAAACCAATGCCGGTCACAAGAACTCTTCTCACTTCTTTCAGGACCATCATCTTGGTAAGTACAAATCCTCTTCTTCTCTTCTTACCTTTCACCTTCATTAAATTCATGTCTTGTCCTTGTCTAATCTTCTAAACCTACATGTTTTAAGTTTTAGCATAATAATAAATATTGCCACTTTTCCCCTCCCGAAATGAAATTCTGCAAACAAAAGGCCAAATGTCGTATACTGTATACCTTTAAGTTATTGTTATTATTATCCACTGTGCTTTCTTTAGGTCATTAAAAATTCAATACCCAATAATTTTATAATTTTGCTCAATCAAATCAAACTATTACCTATCTATTATCTATGCGCAGTTTATGCAGAAACTAGCAACACAGACCATTGCATTACAGTTACAGTACTTCTAGATCTAATTACAGTTGACATTGACAGTCAACAGTACAAATTTGTTCTGTATTTAATCAGATTTTATTGAAGCAACCACCATGAATTACATTTTTATCATTTTACCACCAGTCTTATCTCAAGTGCTCAAGTCTCATATAAGCATATTTCCACATAAATATATATCTGCATCTCGTCACCTTAATTCCCTCTTGTCGTAACTAATATTACTACTGCCGAACAGATTGTCGTAACTAATTTATATAAATTTACGCACTTTGTAGTAACTCCTACTCCTTATACATTAGGTTACTACAAAATGCGAAACTGCTATATAAAATAGTTACTACAATTTGTGTTTCTCTATACATATTAGTTACGACAAGAGGGAATTAGGGTGACGATCTGTAGTATGTATAATATTTATACTATTTATAAGGGAGTTTATTAATATTAAATTATATTATGTGGCTCGTCGAAGTAACCCACCACCCCGACATTTTACAAGCGAAGTAATCTGTCACCCGCCAGCGAAGTAGCCCGCTACCCGCACATAAGTAACCCCACCACCCGAGTTAGGGTTAGGTCTCCACCCACAATAGGCCGAAGTAGCCCGACACCTGCTTTTAAGTACTCCGCAACTAGTTTAACGAGAACTGTATAATACATGTTGGTGTGTTGGGTGAATGAATTATAGTTACTCCGCAATCTGCAAGTCATATAAACGAAGTAACCCCGCCGCCACCGCAACACCCGATTATTTCCCTGAATTCTATCACCCGACGATTAAGTAACCGACAACGGACAACCATGCATGCCCAACCCGCGCCGCAACCCACCAACATCTAAACCTTTACCCGACAACCATGTACACCTACCGGCCTCTGCCCAAGGCTGTATTGTCGGGAAAATGGGGTATTTGCCCCCTCTTAAATCCCAAAACATAGGTTATTTTACTCATAAAAGTGCAAAAAATCGGGAACACGCGAACATCACAACTTGTACACCATGTTGACATTTTGCCTCTCCCGAAATCCTTGTTATTGCCTTGCACCCGCCATTCAACAAAACAATTTACACCTAATCCGATACTCGACGGGCATGTACCTATCAGGGGCGTAAGAACCAGGAGATTACTAGATTTCAAATTTCATTGAAATCGGGTACAATTAATTATTTTCGAAATTGGGTTGCAAGGGGGCATTAGTCGTACTAGGACTAGGACCCTCCCTTTTAAATTACCCTAGATGCATTCTCTAGGCTTATTGTTAGTCCCATCAGTCCCATGTAAGACCATTTATTGTGATGCCTGGTGGAGGGCTACTTCATTTCCGGGAGGCGTGCTACTTCGACCTATTGTGGGTGGATTGGGAATAGGGATACCTGGCTCGCCGGTCGGTTTATTTGTGTACGGGTGGCAGGGGGAGATTTACTTCGATGAGCCATTGCTATTAATATGGAAATATGTAATTTATTATAATATTATAATAGAAAACAAATGAAATAACCATATTCGAACGGGTTATACCTATAAGATGGGGGAAATTGGGATACACTGTGGTAGCCCAGGCAGAGTAGAGTATTGCTCAATTATATAGGAATGTTTGTTACATTGTTGTCCATATCTTGTAAGTTGTTGTAACTTAAGAGAACAGATATTTGAGTTGAGAATTGAGATTATCAGTTATAGGTGCCATAAGTGTAAATGACATCCTTCCGATGCCTTAATATCTGTATAGCTGTCTCTGATTGCTCTTAACATTAATCTTATATTACGCAAGTGAACTCTTCCGTTGAGCCCCGTGATTGATATATAAAAGTATGAAACCTGTTTACTCAGTTGCAAGACTTGTTGCATTACTAGGCAAGTAAAATCTGTGTAATTATTTGGATTATGAAATATATAATTTGGATGTGTAGAGGTAGTATAGTAGGTTTATACAAAGCTACATACAATATGCTTTACATCGCTACACAATGCAGCTTTGTAAAGATACTTTTCTAACTGGACGAATGTAAAGATTGCATTTACTTGCTTTCATCTTTCATGCCACAACGTAACCACGTAACATGTACACGTATATAAAATATATTTTATATGTAAAGGAAAGGAGTGTAGTTTAAACAGGGGTCAAGGTTGTATTCATTTAGTAGAGTTGGTTGAGAGTGTGACGTTTTAAATCAGCTTTCGTGTTTAAGAAAGTTTACTTGGATCTTTGAACTATTTGAACTTGATCGGATAAGTCGTATTAGGTATACATATACACATTTTATAATTAATCGCATTTATTAAGTACTTTAAACCAAGATAATATAATGTAATAATTAATATAACAATAAGTGAATGACAAGTTGCCGTTGTTAATTCATTGAGCTCCTCACGTGTACAAGGAGTTTTAAAAGCTGCTACTTTTCACATACTCGACATTGTCGACATACTGTCCTTTGCGACTTGCAATTAGTGGTGCTGTCAGCCACTGTCACAGCATTTTATTATATATATATATAAAGTTGGATGTTTTAATGAACTATGAAAGGTACCAGTCACATTAACTAATTAGCCCAAACCACATGTCAGTTATTAAATTCATGAACAAACTTCACATTTCTCCACACCTTGGCAGATATTTTTATCTTTTAGGCTCATTAAAATGTCACAATTAAGTCATTCTGTCGCAATGACTTAAATCGTAACGCTACGCTTAAATACATCTTTAATACTTTATCTTACGCAATAATATCGTAATGTCGAACAGACCGATATCTAAGCTATGTGTATTAATAGCAGATAATATTGTATACTATTTATTGAAAAGCTTTTTTAAGTAGACATGGTGGAGATCTAATTACGCGTTTAGGGATACAAATATAAATTGCAGAATCTTTAAAAGCCAACGTTAGATTTGGATCCAGTAGGTACCTAAAAGTTATAAACTCAGTTTTCATATTGAGTGTCATACTTTTACCACATCATACTTATAAATGCCATTATTAATAAAAGTAATTAATTAATTATTCTATTTTGTTTCGTTTTTTTAGAGTCCAAAATCTAATCTGCGTGTAGAAACGAGCTTTCTCCGAAATCTAAATAAAATGGCACAAGTGTGGTCAGGCAGGGAGCCTTTAGCTCAAGATGATCCTGAAATGTGGGAATTGGTGAAAGAAGAAAAGCAACGGCAGATTAATGGACTTGAACTGATTGCATCTGAGGTAACATAAAATATATCGGCATAATTTTGTATGTGAAAAAACATCAGTAATGCCAAAAATGTTTGTGTACATAACTATTTTTTTTGTCCGCAGAACTTTTGCAGTCGGGCTGGACTGGAAATAATGGGATCCTGTTTGAACAACAAATATTCGGAAGGATATCCTGGCTCAAGATACTATGGCGGCACCGAAGTGGTTGATAAAATCGAATTACTTTGTCAAAAAAGAGCTTTAGATGCATTTGGTCTCGACCCTGCGGAATGGGGCGTCAATGTACAACCTTATTCTGGATCTCCGGCTAACTTCGCAGCTTACACTGCCGTTATGAACCCTCATGACCGAATTATGGGTTTAGACTTACCGGATGGTGGCCAGTATGTTATTATATCAGATATCAACATTACAATTTTAGTAACTAATTATAATTATTTTAATATTGAGGTAATCTATTTTAGCTTGACTCATGGATTTATGACGGACCAAAAGAGAATTTCGGCAACTTCTGTGTATTTTGAATCGATGCCTTACAGACTGAATCCAGCAACAGGTATGTGATGGTTTAGTCTTATTCACTTCAATATAGAATTTTGCAACTTTCTGTAGCAAACCTACCACATAATCCATTCAATTGTTTATTATTTGATAGGAACTATTGATTATGAGAAATTAGCTGAAACGGCAAAATTGTATCGTCCTAAAGTCATTATCGCTGGAACATCTGCGTATTCAAGATTGCTTGATTACGCTAAATTTCGTTCCGTTTGTAACGACGTGGGAGCTATTCTTCTGTCTGATATGGCTCACATTAGTGGATTAGTAGCAGCCAAAGTTATTCCTTCTCCATTCGAGTACTCCGACATTGTCACTACAACTACGCACAAAACCCTACGAGGAGTCAGAGCTGGAATGATATTTTATCGTAAAGGATCGAAGAAATGCCCTAAAACCGGAAAAGACATTCCATATGATTTAGAAAGCAAAGTTAATTTTGCAGTCTTCCCTTCATTGCAAGGCGGTCCCCACAATCACGCTATTGCCGGAGTTGCTGTAGCTCTTCGTCAGGTTAGAATTAAGACATTTTAGAGAAACGGAATATCTAGTCAATTAGGAGCTTAGTTTAAGGTAGTTTAAGGTGTAGTATCTTATTTAATGGACATGGTATTTCATTTATAAACTGGATTAGATAACCAATTTTTTCTATACCACAGGCAACACAACCACATTTTCGAGTCTACCAAGAACAAGTGCTTAAGAACTGCAAAGCCATGGCTAAAAAATTACTGGAACTTGGGTATGAGCTTGTTTCTGGAGGCACAGACAATCATTTGGTATTGGTTGATCTTCGCAGTAAGGTAAGCTGAAAAACCACCGGTTTTATCTCAAATATCAACAATATTGTGACCCGTATAATTATTATGAATGCATTGACTGCCATTTGTAGAAACTTGACGGTGCTCGTGTCGAATCAGTCTGCAATTACGTCAATATTACGGCTAATAAAAATACTTGTCCTGGAGATAAAAGTGCCTTAACTCCAAGTGGATTGAGACTTGGTAATTTTATTATTCAAGCAGTAAATGTATTTTTAAAACATACCTATATTAAACCACAAAATTCAATTGAAATTCCAGGAACCCCTGCTTTGACATCGAGAGGTTTCGATGAAAATGATTTCGAAACTGTCGTGGTTCTCATCAATAAAGCAGTGGAAATCGCATCCTACGTGAAAGCCAAAACAGATAAACTGAAGGACTTCAAGGACAACTTAGTGAAAGATCCTGAGACTATAGAGAAATGTGAAGCTCTCCGTAAGGAAGTTGAACAATTTGCATCAAAATTTCCAATGCCAGGATTTGACGAGCATTAAGTTTTTGAAGATTTGAAGATTTATGATGTGTGTGAAATGAACAAATCTACACATAAAATATATAAAATTATAAAGGAGTGGTGTTCATCTGTATTTTTGGTCTAATTTTGAAATTCAGAAACTATATTATTGTTAGAAGGCATTGCTTGACAATTAAAATTTCTTTACCTATATGATTGGACAACGATTCATTATTGCTTTACCATTAGCTTAAGAAACGTTTCTATATAAAAGAAGAATCTGTCTAGCTGGTTTTTACAAAACCAATTTTCCCTACATATACATGATTATCATACCTAATTCTTTTTAATTCTTCTTAACTCTAGGTCAAAACCCGCACGGATATTTATATATACATATTGTGTGACTATTACATTTGCTCATAGATATATTTTGCTGTGCAATCATATACAATAATATGCTGATCGTAAAGTTAATTTTTTGAGTTTAATCATCATTAAATTATCAATATTTTAGTATTTATGGTTTCTTTAAAAGCATTCATTCCTTCGCTATATATATGTATGAAATTGTGTCGTGAACATACGATTTATTACAATATTATGAGGATTCATTAGGCTAATTGAAATAAAAGTGCACTGCTAAATTTTGTCAATGAACTGCATTAGAAACTGCTGCATCTTTAATGTAAATGTTGGGTTTAAAATTAATTGATACAGAATACTTCCCATATAGTAGAAGTGGAATTTTTAATTTATTACTTTGAATTTTTCAAAATAAAGGGATGGTTCATCAGCAGTTCTTTTTTCTTTCTCCATTTTCAATTTTTGTATTTGTCTCATTGGTATTTCGTATTCTCATTCATAGAAAGTTCATGCCTCCATTGAGATGCTGAGAGTCTATGATCTGGTTACTTTGCTATCATTTAAAGAGTGGCAAAGTCAACATAAAACAAATTGAATGACTCTGCTGAGCTGTACAATTAATGTTAATTGCTCTCAGAATTATTAATGTAGAATTGTGCGATTAATTATTGTCTTAGTTCAAAATTGAAACCCCTCTATCATTCGTAAGTAAGAGCTGCGCTAATTACGTGGTTGTTGGTTTGTAAGGAAGGAATTGCAAAGCTTTGTAAGATCATATTTATTTTTATATTGTATGTATTTTTAAGTGTAGTTTTTGACGTAATTTGGACGGTTAAAATAGTTATAAAATATCGTTTCTAATATTTTTCGATTAGGGTGTAAGGTTAAAGGTCACTGCATTTAAGGCTAAGTGGCCGCAGAGGTATGTATTTTAATAAATGTTGATGTAGTGGTGTTAACTATCGTTACTTCTATTATTACAGGTCATAATGAAGTGGTATTCGGGAAATATAGCTGAAGCCATTCAGTACTCTCACAGTAATAAAGCAATTTTCTGCGTTTTTGTCTTGGGTAAGAATTTTTTATTGGTAATTTGTTTCTCATTCACGATTTAATGTTGGTTATTAGTAATTTAGTATAGTTTTAGTTTTATTCCATTTCCACCTGATTGAGAAATAATAAGAATGAATTGAATGATTAAAAGGATATTATTTTTATTATCATTTATAAATACACACCATTACCATATTGACCACAATATATATTTTGGTAATGTTGCGATTCATATAGGAAATGATGAAGTATCTGTGAAGTTTGAAAAAGCTTTGGATACTGAAAATGTCGGATTATTGTTGGCCAGCGATCAATTTGTTTGCATAAGGATATCTGCCGATTCTCAAGAACAAAAGCAGTTTTCGGAAATATGTAAAGAATAGGATTATTTTAAATAATTTGACAATTACTTTTAATAAATTAAGAATGATTTGTTTCTGTATGTACTTTCAACTTGAGATTTGATTTATAGATACCAACGTAATTTCCCCTTCAATATATTGCATCACGGACAAAGGAGTACCTGTGGAAATAATAACTCAACTCTTGTCTGCTAATGAACTTGCCGAACGATTTGGTGCTGCTTTACACAAACATAGAAAAGTTGTTGGACTCGTAACTGAATCGGATATCCAAATTAGTAACCCACCAATAAGTGGATCTGGAGCTGCGAGTTCTTCAAAATCAAATAATCAGACTGATAGTCCAAGTCTGACTGCAGCAAATGATGCAGTGACTGCAGCTGAAGCTGCTATCAATGAACCTGAATTAACACTCAATGAAAAAATAGAAAGAGCAAGGAAATTAGCACTCGCCAAGCAACATCAAAAGTTGGAGCAAGAGAAGGAGGTGAGTACTTTAACTTTTGGTCATTGAGTTTATACATTCTGATTTGTAACGGCTTACATACATAATTTTCAAAAAAATTGTAAATGCATTTACGTAATAATGTAAATGCATTTACGTTTACGTAATAATGTAAATGCATTTACGTAATAATGTAAATGCATTTACGTAATAATGTAAATGCATTTACGTAATAATGTAAATGCATTTACATGATCATGTAAAAATGCATTTACGTGATAATGTAAGTAAATGCATGTGTAAATGCATTTTGCATGATAATGAAATTGATTGATTGATTTGGTTTTATTACTATTACTAGGAGAAAAAATCAGATTAGCTTTTACAAATATATTTATAGGCTTGAGGGACTTTAACAATAGACTATAGACCCAACTACATATAAATAGTGTTATGCAAAACTTGAATAATTTTGAAATAGGACAGAAGGATTAATATTAACTTATATAACGATACTCCTAGTTAACATTTTTGTATTAACGTTGTTCTAAATATGATATGATACACTTTAGGATGCAAAACGTTTGGAAAAAGAAAGGAGAAATGCTGGGAAAGGTATGGCAGAGTTAAAACGTTGGCAAGATGAGGAAGAAACTAAACGAGCTTTAGAAGAGCGTAAGAAGGACAAAATTCAGGAGCAGCAGTTAAGACAGCGTTTGAGAGAACAAATTGCACAAGATAGAGCTGAACGAAATGCCAGAAGTAATGTATCATACTTAAATGATAGCGGAGAACCCGTTTCTGTTTCTCGTACCAGTCCTCCTCCAACTTTTACCAGCCCGTCTAACTACACTGGAAGAGCTCGCCTTCAGTTTCGAATGCCAGATGGTTCATCTCAAACACATACGTTTGAGAAAGATGATACTCTAGGACAAGTCCGTAAATATCTTATAGAGAATAATCTTATCCCCTTCAGGTAATGATGCACGCGTCACTTGATACCTTAGTAATTGTTAGCTTATCTCTGATTCTGTTAAGTTAATTACTTCCCTGTTATACAATTATAGAAAATGTCACTTTTAAACCATAATATCAGTCTTTATAATGTTCATATTGAATCTGAGAATAATTCCTAAATTAAATATTTTCTTTTTATATTGCAGAGACTTTAGTATGTCAGTCGCTTATCCACGCAGAGAATTTACAAGCTCGGATTACAACTTATCTTTGCAAGAATTGGGTCTCCTCCCGTCAGCTGCTATTCTTATTATACCCGTAAGTATAACTTATATTGAGTTGAATCAATTGGTATAAGCCACTGCTACAATACAAACCTACATATAATATTATAAAGAATTTCCAATTCCAGCAGATCAACTTTTGTTTCATCCTGCGTGGGCATGGATTAAAAGTAGCCACAGTGTGCAATTTAAATAAATATGGTATATATCTTATAATTAATTGCCTTGCGCAACTGTATCAAAGATACATGAAAGAAGAATTTCTATAAAAGTTTCGTATATTATAGTTTCGTAAAAGTTACAGTGCATTTTTACGTTATGTGACGTTAAAAAAATGAAAACTAGTTAGTTTCTCAGTTTGACCTACTTTTAATTTGTCAAAAACAATTTGTACACAGTTCAGTGCTGCTCACTAATGAGATGAATTTATAGTCTTTTGATCTTTCCGTAGTATTACTGAGTTTTCACAGTCGATTCTCGTGACAGATTTTTTTACTATGGTTTTACTATTACTCTGGTGGCAGTTGTCGGGCTCGTGGAAAAATGGTCCAAAATAGTCTGATTGTCATGATGATGAAAAGTAATGTAAATGTAATTAATTTTTTATTGTATTTTCAGGCAAGGCAAGGATTCCCAGTGGGACAGAATGTTAGCTCTAGCCTTTGGACTTTCATCACAACAATTTTTGGCTACGTCGTTTACCCCTTCACATTGATTTTTACTTACGTTCAAGCAGCAATAACTGCTCCACCTCGAACAGGAAACCCAGGTACTTCAGCTGGAATACCTAGAGGAGGAAGAGGGAACACTTTGGGAGGTAGTCGTAGGGATAATCCAGGTGGTGCTCCAGGCTCTGCATCAGCCTCACAGGACTCGTCAACAGCCTCTAAAAATACAAGTGGCGAACCTTCTAGTGAGAATCGTGGCAAAAATACAAGCAAGTCTGACAAAAAGTTAGTGTTTTCCAATGTTTGTCATTTTTAGATAATTAACCTGATTTTGTACATTTTAAGTACATTTACATAGATACATATTATTTACTATGCGTTGCAAACTGTATTGTGTGAGATTAAATGTCAAAGTTATACTAATTGTAAGTATAATATTAGATACTCACTCAGAATCAAAATATGAAATAACTCAATTTTACTCAACCATTAATAATTTATAATATCTATTATTTGCAGGAGGAGTGAAGGAAATGTTCACCGATTACGAACTTCGGAAAGTGATTCAGATGATGAGAAAGCCACTTGGAATGGGAATTCGACACAACAAATGTAATCACTTCTAATTATTGTGATGTAATGTTCTATGTTTAATATGAATGTATATTAGAAAATGTAGAACAATATTTTACTGAATTATTAAATATGAATTATTGTAATAGCCAATAGCTATATAACCCAGAACATTTGAGACATTGTTCTACTTTGAATATTAGATCAATGAATTCATTGAATTCTGTCAGATATAAAGGAAGACTCTTCTTAGGTATTATATTACGTGAATGAATTCTGTACCAAAAAATTATCTCTGTATAGTGTAAAAACTTGATAATTCTGTAAGTTTATTGTTTAAAACTCAATGAATTTGTACTAATTTGTATACTGTGGATAATTATGAAACGAGAAACTTTTATCATACAATTCACAATATTATGTATTGTTGTTAGCGTTTTAAAAAGTTGAAAGTTTTATTCACAATTATTTCTTTAAATGTACGGGAGCACTAAGGCATACTAATTATGTTTATAAATTACTATACTGTGAATTATGCATTATGAACTTTATTGTTTGAATGTTTAGTAGACGATATAGATGTACACGCGCATAAGGCTGATTTAAATATATTATTGAAATTATAGTTCTTTAATCATAACTTTCTCTAAATATTTACTTCAATGTTCGCATCTCATTTTTTTCTCAAGTATTACACACTAAAGGTTTATCATTTGATGGTGCGTTTTAAATAAAACATTATTACATTACACCTGATTACACCTATTGACTCTGTTGGCTTACAAATGATAGAAGCTAATTAATGTTTAAAAACGTAACTATAATAAAGTAGGACTGTATATGTATAAATAAACACTACAATATATGTAAAGGCAAGTATAAAATGAAAGGAATCTGAAGGCCATTAAAGTTAAGGGTTTCTATCGGGATAATGTAATGGCATAAAGAATATTATAATGAGTCCAGATTTTCCAGTTCGGAGATTAGAAGTAAAGTACTAATTGCTTGAATTTCCATGCTTTTAGTTTAGTGAAAGTCGGCAATGTGCAGTACCTATATAAGTTAAATACTATGGTTCAATGAAATACTTCAATGAAAAATGTAGACTAACATAAGTAGAAGGAAACTTTCACCTATGTTTAGATACTCATGTTTAGAAGATCAATTGATGGTCATTTACCATTTTACTCATGTTGCTGAATCATCTTACTGAATACCTACAATTTGTTCAGGATGATTTAAATACGTCAAAAAAAAATCCAAATTCTCATACCGATCACCTATGGCATTGAGAACTTCACGTCTTCACCCCATCAAATAGTAACCACCCTGCCTCATCCAGAAATGAGAATTTTCCAACACCCCTCCTCCTAAGTAAGCCTAAGTGATGATTTATGAGTAAAGCATTGCCCCATGAATAATTTATATTTTTGCTAATGCTTGTAGGTACTTTCGGTTACAAGGTTGTTGAGAGGTGCTTTGAGTATTTGTAACTTATAATATAATTATAACCAAAACCTTCGACTCTGTAGAAGTGGGCGAATGATCTGTGGTAGGAGGGTGATAGTGTATTAGTATTCAATTTTGTCACATTTCAGCTACTTCGATGTTGATTAGTTTCACCATCTTTGAAAGTTTGGTGACGTCCGTGCATCATCTTTACTACTAGAATAATAATAATAAATTGTTTTTACGCCTACATGCATTGTGCTAGACTACACAATCACTTTAGTTTGGTAGATTTATTGTAGTTTCACACTTATAATTGTTTTCCATACTTCATTATAGTAATGTATTTGAAAGAAAGTCTATTATAGACTTTCTTTTATTCGTACGGCACAGTAGATGAGATTGTGCCGCAATGCTATGCTCTTACCGTGGATATAAACAAAAGCTTCAAGGTTCAATTTGCTTTGTTTAAAGTTTTCGTAAACAAAAAACAACAAGGTATGCGACAAAATTAGTTAAGTTTATGTTGAAGGCACTGAGTGAATGAAAATGAATAAAACAAAACTTGACATTTGATTTTAGATAGCCAAACTGACAAAACAAAGGTCTTTATTTCAACAATCCAAAATTCCTTGACAATTTGCATGAGTAATCTAGTAAATATACAGATATATATAATTTCATATGTACTAGGTATATATTTTATATATACTCTGTAAATCTGTAGAGTAATGTAGTCATTGCATTGCCAGTACCACCATTGCCACAACATTATAAAAGTTACAGATACTCGATGATGGAACTTGCTCTGCTCAGGCATAGAATAATTGTTATGCATGTGCAATTATAATACACTGTATGTATCAAGAAATCACATACGAAACTGATAGTTATTTCATTTAACCATCATTCCATTCGTGTTAGTGCATTTTCTTTATATACCTTTATAATCTTGTGATTGTTCTGTGTAATCAGTTCGACCAATTCTTATTTAATTCAATTTACGACACATTAAATCTTACCTACTAAATTAATTTTAATATACCTTAAGTGCCTTGGAGTTCGAGTGTTAGTGTTGGGAAAAACAACCAGGTATACGGTTTAATAGTTCATTCAAGATTGTAGTACATAAGATGATAATATTATTTGCACTGGTATGTGTAATGTATATATAGCATGTAATGTGTTCACTTTCCTTTAGGGTTGCCAACTTTCTAACACTGGTATTTTGTGAATAACAATTATAATATATCAGCGTTATTGTTCAAAGGACATTGTTTCTAAAACATGAGCTTTCAAGTTAGATGTTATGTATCGACCATTTTAAAAATAGATACATGTTTAGCTTGTAACGGCTTTTTGAGTACCTTTTGATGGTATATCCGGTTGAGCAGGAAATTGTTCATATTTGATTTATAACACGTGCACACCGTGTTTCCATTATATTTGTATCAATGCATGACCTTGGACCTTAAACGCATTTGCTTCAAGAAAATACATTAGGACTTCGTACTTTTGAGAGTGTCTCAAATTATTTGTATTAAGGGACTCTTCACACTCTTCACGGCCGTATCCAAAAATCGATTTCGGGGAGAACAAAATTCCCAAAAAAGAGGTTATTTTCCTTTTCAGGGCAAAATAATCTCTTTTATCAGGATTTCGGGGGAGACAATGGCCCCCCTGAATACGGCTGCATGAGACTCTTGGCACAAAGCTGCGTTGTTTCAATTTGGTCTTTAGGTGTACATGTGTTTATACTTTGGCCGAGTTTGGCCCATACGACGTTACTTCGGTCACAATTTTCTCATCATATTATAGCATTTCGTAGCATCAAAAACAAACAATTTGGGTGTCCTTTCCTTACACCTTAATACACTCATGTTTTAGGGTTGTGATTATACTAAATTCACATTGGCATTTACAGGGATTCAAACGCATACAAGACAGACAATCTACAAAATCACAATCTTAATTTCACAAGAATGTTTACACATTACACATGTACTAGACATTTACTAATTATTATTAGCAAATATATTAGTATATTAGTTCTGTCATTGCGGCTCATGGGTGGCAACACCCGCTGCGCTGCTGCGAGCGAGGTCTGGGCTTCGTGTCTCCCAGCTGGCAGAACTACTGGGGTATACTTGGCTCGGTGTAGTAAGGGGTATACCTTATGGTAACTTCCCTAGAACGCTGACTTTTACTCAGTCTAAGAGAATTGACAATCATGGTGGCTCCATGACAATTTATCAGCAAAAAAACGTGTGTCCGTGAGCCCTTTCTCAAGAGCTGATAGCTCAATGCTCAATCCGACTAGATCAGATGTGTTCACAAACATACTAAACTAAGATATTATGTAGGTATTTGACTAACTGTTATTGGAATTGTTGACGTAATTACTTTTGTTTTTGTACAGCAATAGTCTAACTATTTATGTATGTGTGTGTTGTTAAACAAGGTAGGTGGGTAAGTATTTTTATAAGATACTTGTTTCATACTATTAACGTTTGTCAGCTGTACAAATACTTTGTTCTTTAGCCCATTCTTGGCATGGGCAGATTTGGAATGATTGTGTTGATTATTTTAAGTCTCTCCTTTGAACATTTTGTAAGGTGTAGACAAGCAGGTAGTATTAGGTATATAGTAATGGCTCTTATTAACATTTCCTTCATAAATATAGTATTCGCATGATCTACTCTTAATTTCACCTCGGTAATGTTTAAAATGTGCGTTCAACTGCTGTGTGTGACTCCCATGAATGATGAAAACTAGTTTGAGCTCATCTCATTAAAACTTGCATAATTAGTGTGAACAGAACATAGACTTTTCTCCAATTAAGGATATTATATTCTGTTAGAAAGTGTGTTTCAGCTCTAATTTAAATTTTAATAATTATATTTAATTTGCAACTTACTCAAACTTTCGTATCTTACAATATGATCCTCAAAATCTCATGTAGATTAATTAAACAATGGAGTGAAACAATAAACCTTTTCCATAGCTTAGAGCTTTCGGAACGATAACAAAAATAAATTGCCACAACGATTTAGCCCATTATTACTATGTAACCTTTCTTAAACATTTTATCCTTGCAGCTAAGACTTTTGACTTTAATTCTTGTGTAAATGAGGAGGTTTAAAATATTGAGTTTTGTTTCAATTACAACCGCAACATATCCAAAAGGTCAGTTTTGTTATTACACATCGTCGTTGCCACATTATAAGATACACACGTTTAACATTATATATCTTGTGTATATTATACTGTAAAATGTGTGCATTGTTTTACCTATATTTCATTTGTAATGCGATATATTTTGTGATTGGAAATTCTATTATAGAAATCCTATGGGATTAGAGACCAGCTCTTTCCCTCTACTTTTCTATGAAGTTCTGGCACACGTCTACAAAAGGGTCATATATTATCGAAAATGTTTCTTTCGAGTACATATTTAACATCTTTCTGCTAATCAGAGACACAACTCTTACATTTATAATGTTATACTTTGTTTGATAGCCTAGGTAAGTAACATTAAGATTCTTCCTAAGTATTATATGTGCAACATTAGGTACCTGTACCTAATAAGCACCAACTGCCAAAACAGTCTTCTATAGTACAAACTACTCCTTGTAATAATTCACACGGTGTGCCCAATTACTATCTCATTATTTTTTCAATTAACAGACAAAACATGTATTAATTTCAGGATGCAACCGTTACTCAAATCTAAAACAATCTAATCATGTATAGTAATCAATTATTAATACACACGCGCACACAAGGTGTAACGATAGTATACTTACTTATACATGTAGTTATATAAGTAATATCAAGGATCCGAACTAATCTTTCTTCCCTTTTTATTTTTTATGTCCCAGTCATTCCACAATATTGCATTTTACGGGAGTTGCACAAGACATCAATAATGAAGGAGCCAGAAATCTACATCGCTGATGCAAGTTTTATTAGCCGTGCGCACACCTGGGGCAAAGAAAGTCTTGTAAATCCGACGGCTTTCTTCTACCTTTCCCAATTACAGTTCCAAGATTGAAGGAACTTGCGTTTCGCAGCAAGATGCAGTTTTTGACAAAGTAAAATATAATGTAAGATTTCTAAAGGTGCATGGGTGGAATAAGTGGAATATAAAGAAATGGAAGGGCAAGACCCTAGACAGCCATCTTGCCTTAGGGCAAACCAGGTACAAATACTTGGGTAACACTGTAACAAGGTAGCAGAGATTTGGGGGAGAGACACAACGCAAGAATAGTTGTGTATGCCGTTCCCGATAATCAACCTACTTAGTTAAACGCACTCGACGAACATTGAGGCACAAGGCACAACTGAATATTTAGAGAGAAACAATATATAAAAATGCCAGAAATCGTCTTATATTCCTAGAAACACCAAGTTTTAATAGATTGCACCCAGTCAGTGTAATTAAAACGTGATGTTTTCAGGGATAAAAGAGGATTTTTGAACATTTTTATGTATTATTTCTCTCTAAATATTCGGTTGTCCTTCGCCGTTTATACGAGTACGTTTAACTATAGGTTGATTGTCGGGAACAGTACCCTTGGGTAAGTTGAGAATTACTTACCAAGGTTTGGTATAAGGACTGTATGTAATGTACGTATTATTATTCTATAAGTCTGTCCTTTACCTCGGACAGGCAAAACCTAATAAAGTCAAAGTCAACATACCTTTAGAATTTTCATTCATTTGTCGAAAATTCAAGGAACATAGCTAACAATCTTTATAATATCTTATATTATAATACTATATTATAATAATATATTAACACTGTATCTGGACGATTGCCTATATACATCACTTTCAGAAAATTCAAAAGTGAATCCGAAGGTCGATAGGTAATCTGTGGGTACTTTGATCTTTCTTTAGCTTCATTTTTCGACTTTCAGGGCCTTTGATTGTGTCAAGTCATTCAGAAACCTACAAGACCTCGTTTCATTTTACTGAATTTATTCTGTAAAAACACATTACGGTCTTATAGAATTCCACATTTATATGTCGAAAAAATTAATGACACATTTCAAGACATCAAAATTCTAAATTTGTCTTGAGTCAGTTCAAAGCACGGAATTAATCCAATAATTGCTGGAATGGAAATGAAATGAGATGAGGGTCACAGGAGCCTGAATGGAATTCTAAATTGAATCATCATCTGCCATTTCTTCTTTAGTTCTCGTGTGCTCTTGTTGGCCTCATTTCATTTGAATTTACTTTTCTTTGAAAAGAGAACGATAACTGAAGATCAAATCATTTCTGCCCAACAAACCAGCTACGCTCGTGGAGACGTTGTTCTGTATTAGGATAATATAATAGCCAGATCTCTGGTATACAGTGTAGAAGATACCAATACACGATTGTATGCACACACAATGTGCACATTGTGCACACGTACTTTTAATCATATCTCTATATTCCTAAAGTGATAAGTAGATACCTTACGATATACACAGCAATGAGTATCTCTTTGTAAACCGGTATCTTCTCCTTTATACTGAAGGTGTACTCCATTACATAAGCAATACTAAAATTCAAGGGCTGATTTCGCATATTGGGCTTTTCTTCCGTGACAGAATGAGATTTAGTTTGGATTTCGCTTTCTCTTCAGATTTGACGCACACGGACAAGAACTACATAATGGAACAGAACGCCATGCCATCGGTCATGATTTCATGCATTAGGAAAGCTTGGCTCTCCATATACACTGCGTCGTTGTATTCCCCGTATCCCATTTCATTCGAACGTTGCAGAGCCTGTAGAAGTTATTCAAAGAAAAAATTGATGTCAGTTGAAATGAGAATGAGATGTCATGTCGTTTTACATGCAAACACAATCCTGTTTCTTACTACGTAAAATTAGCAGCATCGATCACTCCTTAATAAAATCAGATTTTTTAGCCCATTCAGTCATGCAGTTATGATATGATCTGTTTAAGATGTCCCCTAAACGCATTGTGTGTCTCCTTTCTCTTATAAATGACTCGTAATAAGACTCCGTTGATTTTAAGGCAGCAATAATAATTTCATCCGAGCCACCAAATTAATCAACTTCTAGGTAGTAACTTTCAAATGAATGAACATTTCTGGCACCAATGTATGTAGTCAGTGTTAAAAGAAGCTCTATCTAGGAACCTTAGTTATTATTGCGCTCATTCGATCATAGTCAATTAATGTGTGAACTCTACAAGGCATTAATTTCACAGAAATTCATATGTACTTTCACTTAATTACAAATTGGTTTGGAGTTTGGATGGAATTGGTAGTCATTCCTGACCAAAGACTAGTCGTAGATAAGGCCAATTAATGCTGCTATGCCGTATGCTATATGGAATGTTTATTTGGGACCAGGATCTAGATTTGTTACATAACATCTATCAGATTTAATTGTGATTCTAAGTATTCTTCAGGGACTCGGGAAATAATTTATTTTATCTCCAAATCCTATTTGCACTAACAGGGATTATAGGTATGAGTCTTTCGGCGAACAAAGAATCATGGGTACTTCATATCGGCATCTTCTACCTTAGACAATCATAGGTCTCTAGTATTTATGATTTGTAATGATTTCTGATTCTGTTACCATTATCTATAAAATATAATCATTCTATCTAAAATACCCTCAAAACATTTTGAAATCCGATATATCGTGGAAACTTAGTGGCTGTTGGTCCAACTTAATGATCACATTTACAGATATTTAACTTATTTTTCTCTACTTTAGCCTATCATTGTGGTAAAAGGTTATTTTCATTCTTATCTCTTTGATTTTAGTTATCTCATAAAAAGCAACTTTTGCAGTTTTAAGTACTTTCCTTTATTGTCTACCTCAACATAATGCTACAGAGATGAGTTATCTCGACCATAAGAGTGCAACAATATCTGTCCCTCGTTATCATTAAAGAAAACTTTTCATGTGTCTTTTTCTGTTCTTCAGCAAAAATTGTCTCATTTTTCTCTTTGACAATGACACAAGAGGTAGGAAATGAAGTGCGGAGTCCTTTTGTTTTATGTCTGAGAAAGGCGGCAAGTCTTTCAGTTCGCTTATTCTAAGCTAGTCTTTGATTTACTACTACTGAAACTCATGGCTTTGTGGAGATGGATGGATTGCATTTGACAACTCCCATTTCTCTGTGAAATCAAAACTCTGTTCTACCCTCCATTATATTAACTTACGACTACTCGATGCTTTGAGAAACTAGAGCTCAACCATTCAAGTAGAAAGGTGTAATAGTCTGTTATAGGAAATGAGAAGATGAAAAGTTGGTAGTAGTACCTACTCCCTGTCTATATATAAAGGCATATAGAATATACCATACTCGCAGCAGTGAGACAGTTCTTAACAATCCATTGCTCCTAAATACATCCGATATGATTATCATGCATGGGAGCTTAGGCAGTGGGATAGTTGAGGTAGTTATACATAGGCCAGACTGGAGATAAATTATAGACAGATGAAAGTTTGGAGAAGTCATTCTTCCACAAGAATCAGATAACTATAGCTTCTGCCATGCATGAAGTGCACTAAAAACGACTATGCAAAGCAGCTGAATTTGAAGGAAAGTTTGCAATCCATGTTAATCCACGTCAAGTTAAAAGTATGCATGATAGTATGTTCGGAATGAAAGCTCGGTTTACTACCACCATATAGATATTTAGGGCGGAGACTTGTCCCAGGACTATTGTGTAAAAGATATATTACATATTTGTAGGATAATGTAGGTTACAGGAGTTGGCGGAAGATTTTCAGATCAAATGTCACCCAAGAGACATGCAAAAACGCAGCAAGAGAATCGGAAACAGAACTGACTTGCTTAAAATGGCAATTGTTCCCTTTACCTGACATTTAGAACAGTTGCAAATGACTTCGTTGGCAGTGTCACTGACAAACAGAGGATTGGATGACACTGTTCTCAAGTTGTTGGTAGTAATGCCAAGATTTGTGTCCAAACTCTGTGTAGCTCGATTTGGCATGTTGAAACGAGGATTGGAATGCGGGTGCTTGTGATGACCTTGAATATTCAGTGCTCCCGGCTTTGTCATTGCCACCGCTTGACGATAAGATGGTGGATCTCGAATCTGAAACACATCACACGTACAATATATACATAGTGTTAATTGTGTTATCATATCACACACACGCATACAAGTTTAGGACCCGTATTTGCCTTTTAGGCACAAATAAACACGTATTTTGGTTACCGCAACTCTCCTATACCAACTACCTAGTAGTAGCTATCTAGTAGAATCAACTCTAATCGCTTATGCGCAGTTACACTCGTTACTCAAGATAAATTCTTGTCAAAGATTGTCATAATGTTGGTGTCAGACCGTATCTGTCAGTTGACAACTTGTTTTGTATAGTTTATACTAATGTAGTGTTTAGATGGCTGTGTTTGGCGCATGATTGATATTTCTGAGCAGAAAATAATTGTCCTGTCAAAACTTAATCCTTCTAATTACGAACACGGTCTCTCAAACATTCGCCTAAAAGCTCAACTGGAAACATTAGTCGCATCATAAGGAAATGGAAATGAAAGCCAACATTATAATTTGACAGTTGTTCTACCTAGGTATATAACCTTGTCCAATAGACCCAAGTATACAAGCTTTGTATTTGTTCTAATAGTTATTTCAATTTCGGCATGTAGGTAAGGTACTAATAAACAACCAGCTAGCAGCTAGCATCATAATAATATTTGCTAACACAGAGCAACTGTGCTGAATGCTAAATTGAAAGACTTTTAACGTTCAACGAACCCATTGTACGAGCAGTGATCGAAAGGCACCCAATAATGTAAGACAAACATTATTAAGCTCAACTCTTATACATAAAGTAATTTTACTGTTGCCATGTTCTAGGTGCCACACTTCATTTCACTTTACTGTGCATGTTGTCCTTGCTCAACACATAACTCAGGAGTTTCTCTTTGGTGTTCAGAATGCTTCTGCTTCTAGCTTCTGAGTCCTATTTAAATACATCCTAAAAGTTTTCAAGTAAAAATTTTCTCAACTGACATCTGTAATGGCAGATGCATATGGTGGCGGCGGTGATGGCATCGGAATTGTCTGAATGGGTGACGGCCTGGGTCTCACCAGCATTGTATTGATGTCAACTCCATTTCGTAGTGGTTGTGGAGAACGATAATTTCTTGCCAACACGTCGTCCCCAATGTGTGTGAGTCCGGACAGCTCTCCTGTAAATGTACAACCACATATTTATTTAGAAAGCCATTAAACACTCTTTCATTTATTTTGTTGGAAGCCATCACTTCATCCTTTCGCTTTTCACGCAGTGAAAGTAACAAAACCAACATTCGTAAACTATAATACCAATGCTTTCTAAAGGCATTCACGGCATATAAATACCATCACACCAGAGGGCGGATAAGCATACACTCAAAATTCAAATTTCAGCATATAAATATGCTCTAAAAATTGTCCAAATATGCAATCAAATATTTTAGGCAATAAAAATACCTCAATATGCCCAAAAATAATCACCAAAATATCCAAAAGAAAATAAAATCATCTAAATATGCGCTAAAGTAATAAACAATAAAATAATCTAAATATGCACTAAAATAACTAAATCATTTAAATATGCGCTAAAATAACAAAATCGTCTAAATATGCCCTAAAGATAATAAATACGACTAAATATGCGCTAAAACGAATAAAATCACCTAAATATGAACGAGGTTACATAATAAGCTAACAGTTTGGGTTAGACAGCTCTATTTGAAAAGAAAGTGGTTTATTCTTCAGGGCAGTTTCTTTTCTTTTTATTACACCAAGAAGGTATTCAGTTGCTGATATCTATTCTCAATTGACAAATCATCAGAAAAGATTTACATATTTTATGCTGATACATTTGTGGTGGAATTAAATCTATTTCAGCCATCTCCTTGCGAGTTAAAATCACTGCACCAAGTGCGGTATATGAAAGAAATAGCAATGCTAGAAATTATGTGAGACCGATTTAATGTTTTTGTTATTAAAAGTACGAAATTAAATTATCTATCACACTAAATCTATTTTTGCTTAAACACGTGATATCCGAAGAATAAAAATATGCTCTAAGGAGCTAAATAGGGGGCAAACTATGCAATAAAAGCTTAAAAATGCCGATATATGCACTAAAAACCAAAAAATTGAAAACATGCAAAATGGGGACTTAGTATTTAAGCTTTTTATGGTCTGAAACGTCAAGATCCAGACTGTGCATATCCTAGGATCAAGAGAGATGAACATGCGTTTGCCTGCTTATCCGTTCTCTGCATCACACAACATCCAACCATATATCTCGAATTTGCTCTCTGTAATTCTTCTATACACCATACATTTTTATTACGTTACAATTCGCATCAGGGCACAAAGTGAACCTAGCCAGAGAGCTTTTTCTTCTCTCATCAAACTCTTCCAAAACAGCACGGAGACAAATTGGATTTAATCGGTTCCTGGGAAATGTGGGTAATGGTATCACTGGTGTCTGCTCTGCTGAAGAGCATCCTTCATTATCGCCTTATAATTTCGAGGTAAGCACACGCTTACTGCATTCAACAACGCGGCAGTCTATAGTGTAAAGTAAATATCTGTACAAAGCCAAGATACATGAGCATCAGAGAATCCCACTACGTGGGTGTACATATAGAAAGTGCAACACCTAATATATCATAATACAGTACACACACTTTACAACACACGCCTAAGTTCGACCATGAGATTTTGAGTGAAAAGATAAAACTGTGAAATAAAGAAGGAAAAACTTTTCTAGCTGCCATGTACAGAGAAGTTTCCATTCACTTTCCTTGTTCATTTTTCCATTAGGGTTGTAGGTGGGAATTGAAGTTGAATCGACTCTGCCGTTAAAGCAATATTTCTTTGTTCGTACAATAAACCAATGTGTGTGTGTGCTATAAATGTTGTACTGAAACTGACTTTCATTGACTAACATCACAGACCAACTTACATTGAAACTGCACCGTCTACTGTTAGTTGTTAGCAAGGCTCGGCAAAATATGTTTTTTCAAACCCCAAATATGTACCTAATATGTTCGAAAAAAAGTGTAAAATATTT
>JAQFYB010002203.1:0-26164 GCA_034694085.1 Pogonognathellus longicornis | reverse complement strand
TTTTATTTGCTTTCATTTCTCAAAATATTTTATTTGCTTTCATTTCTCAAAATATTTTATTTGCTTTCATTTCTCAAAATATTTTATTTGCTTTCATTTCTCAACATACCTTATCATCATTATTCCTCATCCACTCCTGAGAATATTTTATTCTGCTGCACTCTTCAAACTAACATGTCTTAGTTAAATCTTCAAAAATTGAACTCTCCTTAACTCTCCTTAACGCTTTAGCCCTGCTCTACCCTTAAAACACTTGTAAAGCTCTCTTTCACCTCTCTTTAATCTTATGCTTTTTATTCATAGCACTCTTAATCTTATTCACAGGCATTAAAGGCAATCTACTTATTTACTCTCATTGAGAAGAATTGTTATAAGGAATGCAAGTGAATTGTTTGGTGCTCGGGAGGAGCAAGAGCCGAAGGACCCTGTGCAATGCAAAGTAGAACAAGAACAAGATTGGAAGGCAGAATTTTGGCAAGAGATGGCTGATGAAACAATATTGTCACCGAATGAGGGAATGTGAGGCAGGTTTTTCCCAGCTCCCATCTCTTGACAAATTGTAGACAATTCAATTCACACAATGTATATTCTTTTCTACGGTATCAAGTAATCCTCGCGAAAAACTGGGCTGGGCATGCATTCCGCTTTGAAATAAATAATCTGATGTGGGATCAAGAATTTCCACAGAAAACTTTCCCCATCATTTTCTATTACTTCTGCCCAACGTAACGAATGAGTCTACTAAAATATAAGCATCATTTTCATTTCCATGCGCAGAGAACAATTGCTGAACCACCAAAAAACAGATAAGGGTTCCTTGTTTACTCCCACATTTTCCGACATAGAATTAAATGATGGCTGAAAGTGTTCTGTGAGATACGCGCTTTGCAACAGCGACTACTAGATGGTTAATTTGACATTAAGGAAAACATCGTCCAATAATTGTGTCCGTAGTCAACTAGTCAGAAACCCAAAAGAAACAAGTTACTGGCAATAATTCTGTTCTCAGCAATGACTCTCCACGCAACTCAATCATACTCAGACTTTGAAAGATGCAGAAATAATATCACCATTGAGTACAACCCCATGAAAAGTGATTAAAAACGTGACATCGTTCCCGAATGAAAGATGACATGGAAATGCCCTCTGTTGACTGATGTAGGAGTTGAAACGAAAGTACAGGAAACAATTATTTGTGAACGGATCATTTTGGAAGACACCTTTTTGTCAAATACCAAAAAGTGAATTGTTACGAGCAAGCGACAGAAATCCCCAGTTGATTTGGCTTATACAGTGAAAGTCTCCAGTGAGAGAATGGACTCATTACAATGCGAATAATAATAATTCCGAAAGTCATCATGAGGGGATTTCGTTTTGTGGCATGACTGTTTGAGGCGCAGCGTAAGCAAAACCTTTCACCACGTTTTGATAATTTTGCATAAAATGGAGCGACTGAGGTAAAATATACAAACTTGTGGAATTTGCTGTGCGATGTGTTTGATGTTGTATTAAGTGTTGTCCAGGGTCTTTCTCTGTCGGCGTCCTCCCATCTGGAAAAGATTGGTGTCCGTGAAGTCTTCAGAATCGTACTTCTTGCAATGTTGATAACTAACGACAACTCGAAACAGCTGTTTGACATAAAAACACACCGTGTCTGTATGCCAGAGCACGAATGCGATGATGACTGCTTTCCCATAATTCAACAACTCAAAAACAAAGTCTGTGGTTAACAATGCGGAAATTGATTAAAAACAATTGAAAAGACTCAATTTGCGCAGAGTTGACTTTGGATGTGAATGTTTGAATTGAAGAGGAACTGCAAAGGGAAGGGCGCGGGGGAGGCTTGAATGGGGGCGCTATAGAAATGTTTGACATTCAAAATTATATTGAGAATGTGGCTAAATTGCGGGGCGACAAACGACATTTGCATGCAGCTGTATGGGCTTCAAGAGTGTCATCCATTCATCTGTTCCTAACCGTTCTTTCACCCACACCACGACACTAAATCACGATTTCAATTTGAATCACTGCCGCATTTTCCGAACTTGCCACACTCAAAAAAAATAAACGACGCGTTCTCCGCTACCTCACACACCTCAGAAGTCCTTTCTTAGTAGGCCACCCCCACAATAAGAGGCTTTTGTACTTTGAGTTCATTGCGACGCATGGCAAGTTAGCCTCTATTTTACATTTGCTATGTTGTTCCTTCTAACAATGCTAAACACATGCCCAAATGGCCCCAAACCCCACGAAAACCAAAATTAATATCGTTTCACACATTCATCCGCAATCTCTTCCCAACTTTTAGCAAACATTGCATAGCTTTTTAGATTCATAAGTTTAAGTTGGAATCATTATTATGATTATATTATCATTGCTGTTTTGTGAGAGTGTTGCGTTTGTGATTGCGAATGGATAACAAAGCAGAATTTTGGCTTTTGATGGTTTGTCTTCGCTGAATTACTTGAACCTACTACGAAATTTCCCTGCTCAAACATCACTCAATTCATCACGCAGTCTAAAGACTGTTGTCTTTCTTTACATAGTTTCACTAATATTGCAACACTAATCGGAAGATTATTGAACTATACAAAATTAGTAATTCGACGACTCGAAGTGACTCAATGTCAGTTACCTTGGCTTCATCCAATCTACCAAGAGCTTTCAAAAGATTCCCCAGATCACTCCGGACGCAATACAAATCCTTTAGACAATAAAATCAAAAATATTCAAATTATTTTACAAATCAAAATTAACATTCTATTACAGTAGAATACAATTTTAACTACTAATCTTTTAAATAACCGAACAGACTGTTTAAACCTCCGATTTTATTAAAATGAATTGTTTTTATTCTATATAATATGAACAATTCATACTAATCTTTTGTTTCGATTAAGACAGATAAGGTCAAGGTTATCGAAACAAGCCAACATTACCCCATTTGCTTTTGTTCTTATGTAGCTTTTGCATGCAAACCAGGTCTAATCTTAGACCCAGCTTGTACTTTGTACCGTAAGAGTGGCTACTGGTATCTATCTAAGACCCGGTTATCCTGGTAGGTGGCTACCGGAGTCGAATATAAGACCCTGTTAGCCATGTACGATGCTACTGGGTCTAACCTAAGACCTAGTTAGCCTTGTACTAGGAGGCCACTGGGGTATAAAATCCATTTAGCTAAAGAATAAAGAGGCTTCTGGGTTCTTTAACTGTCTTACCCTGACTTTCTTAGCCCTGATTTATCGGGAAAATATCTATAGATTTGATCACGTTGATTAATATTTTATAACTATAGTATAAAGTATAACTATGAATAGTTATACTATTTGACCCAAAATACGAATTCGTATTTTGGGTCAAATTCATCCATCAGTTAGGTTTGGAATCAATTTCGTTAAATGGGTGTGTGTGTTATTTTGGAGGTCATGATTTCATTATAGGGATGAATTTGTCAAAATTCAGTGCCTGCTTCAATCCTTTCATCAATCATCAATATTTTTGGCTTTTTTGCAAAAATTTCTGATCCCTGGAATATTTGACTGCTTATTGGGTCTAAAATATTGCAAAATTTTCTAATCCCTGCAATATTTGACTGCTTATTGGGTCTAAAATATTGCAAAATTTTCTAATCCCTGCAATATTTGACTGCTTATCGGGTCTAAAATATTGCAAAATTTTCTAATCCCTGCAATATTTGACTACTTATTGGGTCCAAAATATTGAAAAATTTTCTAATCCCTGCAATATTTGACTGCTTATTGGGTCCAAAATATTGCAAAATTTTCCAATTCCTGCAAAATTTTCTAATCCCTGCAATATTTGACTGCTTATTGGGTCCAAAATATTTGTAAACTGTTCCAAAATAATCTGAAATAGTTCCAAAGTGTTTGGAAATAGTTCCCAAAGTGTTTGGAAATAGTTCTCAAAGTGTTTGGAAATAGTTCCCAAAGTGTTTGGAAATAGTTCCCAAAGTGTTTGGAAATAGCTCCCAAGCGTTTGGAAACAGTTCTCAAGCGTTTGGAAACAGTACTCAAGCGTTTGGAAACAGTTCCTAAGCGTTTGGAAACAGTTCCTAAGCGTTTGGAAACCGTTCGAATTAGGCATACTTAATACATTTTCGATTACTTAATCGATTGTTATGTAAAGGTGTCAAAAAACTGTTAGTCTAAAGAAATGTATCCTAAAATTAGTCAGCGGGTGAATCCGCAGAAATGTATAGTACGAAAGTCAATTTAATTATTTACATTTATGTACCTACATAAAAATTGACTCCATGGGCAGCAGCCCGAAGGGAGTAAAATAAACAATACAATACAATACAATAATACATTTTGAGAATTCGAATTCTCCCCTTGAATAAAACGTAAAATATAGGGATAAGGTTGAAATGCCTTGTACCGGATTATATTGAAGAGCTGTTATGTATGATTGTACGGCCTGCTCCATTTCTCCGGCAGCAACTAAGGCAGCCGCTAAATTAATGTATCCGTCAATGAAGTCCGGTTTCAATCTGACGGCATGTCGATAATTTTCCAAGGCGTTCTGCAATTGCCCCTTTTCTTTAAACACGTTTCCAAGATTTGAATACGCTTCTGCGAGGAGAGGATTTTGTTTTATAGCTAATGTGCTGAAATGAGCCGACCTGAAATCCGTAAAATGAAACGTAGAAATGATAACCATAAAAATATATTTTCAGATCGAAGTTGTACGTGCCAAAACTAGTTGTTGGAAAACTACTCAAAAATGAGAAAATATGCAACTTTTGAAGCCACCAAAATTATATTGTTGGATAGTCGAAATAATTGGAACAAAATTATTGGAATAGCTAAATGACTAAGAAAAAATAACAAAAAGATGCATTTCACATTTGCACATTAAGAATGAATTACTACAAAATGGATATTCTGTCAATAAAAATAAAACCAAAAATTCAACGAAAACAACAACGGTGACATTACTTGTCCAACTTTCGACATTGAAAGTGTATTGATGATAGAAGTAATAACACTGACGTATTATTGGGCTCTTGACGCCACAACTGCATGCAATGTCGTTCAGCATTATCGTAGTCACCGGCTTGATACTCTCGATGAGCTAAATCCAATAATCCTGAAACAACAATTAAATTAATTCGAATCATTCTGTGATTTTGCATTGCAAGAGCTAAAGACACTACAAAATTCGAATTAGAAAGTCATTTTACGTTACGTTATTTAGAAACTGAAATTTTAAATGTGTTATTGATAATGTACAGCTAAAGTACCCAAAGTAGCTATTTGATCATTCATTTTGAGTTCTAGTTGGACGTGATTGTGCCCCTGAAGTACAGCTGTGGGGACGGAACCGTCATTGACATTGACGTTAACATTGGCCATACGGACAAAGCGAAAAGATGCATTTGTTGCTCCGCCACCTGTACCAACACTGCTGTTGGTGCCTCCAACACTTCCATTGGCCTGAATTTGGTTGTTAGTGTTGCTGTTGTCGACAAGAACGACCCGACCAGATTGATGATGATTTTGATAGCTGGCTTTATTATTCAGAATTAGGACACGCTCAGCCATCACTGCAGTTTGTACTTGAACTACGTCGTTGTCGATTGCACCCAGTTTTGCTTTTTTACCGCATGCGGCACCAAAATAACTCACAAAAAATATTAGAAAGATACCACGTAGTACCAGTAGCAGCAGCAGCACCAATACAAACAAATTAATCTTTCTCTTTTCTGTCCAAGTCTCAGTCAGGCTAATTATAATATTGCAGTTCCGTTAACAAACTGATATTTGAGAAATCCTGATGCCCATCGTGTTAGATTACCAAAACCCCTCGACTTTCTCTAAGGAATCTTAAAAAATCTCCATATTATATTACTTATCTGGCAGACATCATTGACCACCCAACAACAATCAACAAACAACGAGGAAATGAAAGAGTAATATTATAAGTGGATAAGTTGTCAATAATAATGAATATCCCCCAACCCCAACCTTTACTATTCATCTGCTGAATATCACTTTAACCAGCGCACCAATCGTCAGCACCAAACATAAAAGTGTTTCGCAAACAGGTCACAAGGTCACTGTCAATTCAAATTCGTTTAGTTCGCTGTTAGATAGCTCTGTTAGTAAGGGGAATGGTTGCTTATTGCTTATGGGTTTAGCCTGTCAGGTTCACTTTCCGTCAACAGTTGAAGGTCAGAGGAACGGGTAACCACGGCTCTTTACTTCAATTCAAGGATGAAGGATGATAGAGTAATTTTTAATCATTAGGTTGGTTAAGTTGGTTGGTATTGGTACTGGAAGTATGAACGAGTCCTCACTGGTGACTGGAGTCGTTCTGTCAGCTATCAGCTAACAATCAATTGTTGTAAGTGGAAATGTAAAATTTAACTGGAGGCAGATAACTTGTATTCACTAACAAAACAACCAACATGAATCAACAATCGCTCACTCACAAAGTTGAAAATGTGACTCACAACAGTTTTAAACATGTCGTTATTACTTTGCCTTACTTGCTGTCTTGTAGAGCGTCTAGCCCAACCCGAAACCCTAGGGTTGGCCCAACCCTATGGGGCTAGAATAGGGTTCGGGTCATGCAATTACCAAGGTCAAAGGTTTGGGGTAAGGTTGGGTCGAGGTAAAAAATTGTCGGGTTGGGTTGGGTTGAGAAGAATTTTGTTCTGGTTGGAAAAGCGTTTCAAAAGTTCGAATTCATACGGTATTGTACTTCAAATCCCTAATGAAAGCCAGTTTTTGGGATGACTTGCATGGAATAAAGTACAAAAATAGTGTTTAAAATTGTATTGTATGCATTCACTGTAAAGATATCTTAAATATGACAAAAAGTGACTAAGATTAGCATGTAAACACTCAAGCTCCTGTGTATTTTAAGGTTACGTAGACTGCTGTGCGTGGTACGGACTACGGACAGCCTGTCCCCATGTAAAAGTGTTGCGAAAGTGTAGCAACTAGCCCCAAATATAATGGTACGGCACAGGGCCGGTCATAGGCACATGCAACACATGATTTTTTCCGGGTTTTACACTAGATATTTTAGCTTTTCTGCAGTGAATTATAAAATGACTTATGCAAAGAAAAAGTATCAAGTGTTTATATCAAACATGTATCTTTAAATTGTGATAATAAATATTCTCTAACTAAAAAGGAGTTATAAAATATAGCTAGCTGATGTAAAATGTAAATGCTGGGCATTATACATTGGAGCTTATAATTAAATTTTTCACTAAGAAACTTTTACATTGTATTGCACTTTTTACGACTCCATATAAAGTGTAAAGGGGGATGACCTTATCATTCTTGCATGGGGATGCCGAAAGCTATGACCGGCCCTGGCAATCATATTATTATTATGTTGTCTATTTTTAATGTAAACAGGGAAAATATTTTGGCCTCATTAAATTTCTCAAAGTTCTCAAGCAATTAAAGTAAAACAAAAATTATGCTAATAATATAAATGTAACTTTGTAATTTTTGGGGGAGTCACGTGCCCCCTCAGTGCCTAATCCTCGGTACGTCTTTGATCATAGATTCTGCAATAATTGCACATAATATCTCAAAATCCACACTAATGACATCATTACACATCCTTTTCTGCTCGGCCTGTAGGCTGCAGCAGTAAACTGTGTAGATTATATGTAATTTTAAGCACTACAATACTATTAGTTTAGTGGCATGGGTGATGCGATGTTATTTACATGACATGGTTATTTTTGTTATATTCCAATTAACTGTCTTCGATATAATTTGTACGCAATGCTCCTTATTATACATTCCATGTAATGTTAAAGTATGAAGCATAGTATCGTCATTTACAAATTTAGATGTATGGTTTATGTGGTTTCGTAAGTAGGTATTTTCGTTAACCTATACATAATATCATGGTATAAGTTTAGAATCCACAAACCAATTTAACATTCCCCCTTTTAACGTGTGTCGTATTTCATTTATAATTTTTCATATACTGAATTTATGTACGCAATTACTTATAGATGATGATAAGATGTTATATAATTTGATACCAAACTGTGGAATATTATTTAGGGTTACTGTCATCCCTTAAATATTTTCAATATTAAGATTTCATGGACGATCTCTGAACAGCAAAAGAACTATAATGTGCTCATGTTTTACAAACCATGAAATTTTACAAAACATTAGTAGCATTAAAAAATAAAAATCTGAAAAGAAACGAATATTAGATAGTTATCAATTTTTCAATGTAATGTTCATATTATCATAATAAATACCTAAGATTATTGAAAACAACGAGCATCGAATAAAATTGTTTTTACATGTGCTGAAATTGCGTATTAAAAGCAAGATCAGATTTGGAGTTAATTAATAATGTTTCAAGTGTCAATACGGTTCAATTTGTATTAGCAATAAGGAAAGTAATTAATTGTTTTGATGGGGCATATATAAAGTAAACTTGTTAATTTAATAATTAATCAATAACAATATTGTATATTATACCAATGAACTATTTGATCCCAATTGAATTTCAACACGACTTTGAGTATTATCTTATCGGGATTATTTTTAGTAATTCATTACCACCAAAACATGTATGTTTGCGCTCATTCTGATAGTGGCAACGTTTGTGTTTATGTAATTTACATACTCCATACATACATTTTACATGCCAATAATAATATTCCCATCGAACCATACTCTTTAAGTAAAGCAATTGACATTTTCCCCTACAATGTTTTCCCCAATAAATGCAATGTGGTTTGCGTTCAATATTAAAATGAACACTCATTTTTCATCCGTCGAAGATAAATATGACTAAAGACAAAAAATTTATTTGTGTTATGATTATCAATCACAGGTTCCCATTTTATGTCGACAGCATAAGTTTAATTACAGCAGTAACATTTAGCAGTTCATGTAACACATGCATATGGTGTCACAACATAGTCTAAAGATCACTGTCACTGTTTCCTGTGCCAATGTCGATTTATCAACATACAACTTATACAGAATTGCATAAGTGAAGAATATATTTGTACTTTGGACTGTGCATCTGTAGTTTGTAGTTTATAAATCTGAAAATCAACATTACAGTTATTAAGAAATCATAATTTTATTTTAATAGTGTTATAAGTAGAAAATGAAGTAATATAAATGAACATAATTATTCTTAGAAAAGCGGACGCCTTTATCAGCATCCCTATATAATCACTAATACCTACTGAGAATTTTGTTAATATCACATTGCATTCACCGAATGCAGCTGGTTCTTCGTAAAATTCCCAAGTTCATTATTATTTAGTGGTTGAGACAAGTGATTTGAAAGCTATGGGATGACATAAGCTGTAGAAATAACTAATCAAATTATATACACGATACAAGAATGCGGTTTTACTTGATAGTGTGTTACAATAATTAAGATATCTATAATATTACTATTATGCCTATTACAATGTAATATTATTATCTTTCACGTTGTACACTAATGACTTCTTGAACTAATCCACACATATTATACAACATTTAGCCAACAATCGAAATAAATTCATTATGTTGTATGCAGTCAAATCGTTTAAAATAATTATTACGGACATAATATTATTGCAAACAAATGCACACAGTACCGACAATATGTCTGCCAAAAGGTGAACTGAAATAGAGAAAAGTAATTAAAATCCTTGAGAAAAGAAAGATTTGCAACATTTTCCTAAAAATGTACTCGGCTCACACAATTTTTACGGTTCTTCTTAGCAATCTCATTTTACTTCACGTGAGTTTATCATTTTGCGATCAGATTTGGCTTGAAAATAATAATTTGACAAAATGTTGTGGACCTAATGAACAAGCGGTGAGAAACACGAATGGCAGTGTGAGTTGCGTGCACCTTCGGAAATACCATGGACATAGAGAATATCAGTCAATTCACTCCGAAGACAATGATACAACTGGAAGATCTATTGCGGAAACCAGAGGAATCCCTGAGTGCTCCTATAGGATTTTAACGAATGAAAAATATACATGGTTGGAATTTTTATTTATTTTTTATTGAAAAATGTCAATAATTTTGGTGTCTTGTTCTAAAAGTGTTGGAAATTGCACAGATGAATTTACCATGTAGTGTGTTTGTAAATAATTACATTGAAGACCTAACGGGATTGATTATTTTTTCATTTTTATACTAATAGGTTTAATACTTCGTTTGATAAAGTTGAGGTGGGAATTATTTACCTAATGTACCCTGTTTGGATGCAAATAACCACCCAGTACTGCATTGATGTTTTCAACGAAGTTTATAATGGATCAACACATGGCCTGAAACACTCAACAAGAAACACGACATTTCTTGCATTCTGTGACTTGGATGAAAGACAAGACTATGTAAGTCTTGACTTGAGTCTCTTGAGCAATTAGTGTTATTTTTATTTTCATAAATGTTTTTGTTAATTGAATTCAAATTGCAGATAATGTAGAGTCCTATAATTGATAAAGTATTAATTTTATTTTCAGTACATAAAAACAGGATTGACCTTATTTTTTCTTTTATTGAGTGCATGCTTTAATCTGGGAACAATATCAATATACACGATCGCAAGGAAGGTTCATGGCTCTCGTGAATGGACTCAGTTTTCCATTTTTATCGCAGAATTTCTGGGAAATGTTTCTTACTCTGCCTTGATAATATCTCAGTCATATTATTTTCTTTGGTCAGATTCTCTGCAATTCGTCACATACTGTTGTAAGCAAAAATAGATATTAAAACTATTATTATTATAAACGTAGATACTAAAAATAAAAGCTATAAAATTATACTAGACCATTTTTTACCAATAATTTTATAAATGTTTTATATTTCAGACTTTGTGTGCTTCTATATGTATACTGCAAAATTTGCTTTAGTCATAGCTACAAGCATTGACTTACTGTGGTGTGTTTGGTAAGATTTATACTTATACTAATAAAATAAAGGTATATAATATAGGTATTCTAGTGAATGACTCAATGTTACAAGAAAAAATTGAAATTGAATTAGTCTCTTAAGAATACTCAAGGCCGTACCCAGGATTGGTTTCGGGGGGGGGGGGGGTAGTGTACCAAAAGTAATAAGTTCTGAAATAGTTTCTGAATAGTTCTGAATAAGCGTGAAAAATGAAAAATCTGAATTTTTAGCAATTTGTTGCAACTAATGTCGTTTGTTTTTTGAAGGAGACCCTTCTCTGCTAATGATGAAGCTAGACGGTCAAAGAGAAACAATATAGCTGTTGCGTTGTGCTACATTTTTCCGATCTTAATACCTGGAATCACTGCAGTCTATGATGTTATTGTACCGTACGGCCAAAATTATTATTCTTAAACATGTTATGTAATTCTTTAACATTTTTGGTAGTACCTATGTAATATTTAGAAAAATATTATTTCATTTTTCATTGCATCTTCTGTAAAAATAGATATGAAAAAGATATGATGAATTCCAATGAACGATTGTTAGACGGGGCTCCTAAATACTACAAGGAATTTACAAAAGTGGTATTTATTGTTGAGCTGGGAGCAAATATCTTATTTGCAATCTTCACAACGATATTAATAAAGCGACAACGAAGAAAAACGAACACAATTGACGAAAAGCGTGCTGAAAAGAACATTCAAAAATCGTAAGTTATTTTTTAAATCTTGACTTTGTGATTGTAAACCTCTAGTGATTGATTGATTTTTTAATATTATGCATTAAGGTTTGGTCTTTATATGAGACTTATTTTCGCGCAAGAAATGCCATTTTCAATCAATTTCGTACTGCTGTTGTGGGTGGGGTCTGAATCGCCTCTCAGTATTTGGTGGAATCTGACAAGAGGAACTTACTTGATCTCAGCAATATACAGTTTCATTTATTTCGGATGTAATAGAAAACATCTGGAGTACATGAAACGATTATATACTACTGCCATTGCTTCAAACTCGGGTTATTATTAATTTTTGTAATGCTAATTGTAAGTAGGTAAACAATGTATGTAAACAGTGGTGGATCTAGGATTTTTCTCAGGGGGTGTTTCGTTCCCATCATTTATCAGATCGAATAATTTTTTATATTTCATTTCTTGAAAGGTCATATATACAGAAATCGATTTCGGGGAAAGAAACCTGCGAATATGAGGTACAAATAAGGCTAAAATCGTGCATGTTGCAAAAAATTTAGCCAAAATCAACATTACATAGTACAACAAATTATTTTACACTTTTACGGAAAAATAACCTCATTTTCTGATTTACGCCTTCATATCTAGTTTAAATTAAGATTTTGACGAGGGGGGTTTGGATCTGTAAACTAAAACCCTGTGCTAGCTCCTATATCCGCCAATAACTGTAAATAATTGTAACTTATTATATTAACATTAGTTGATTCATTTAATTGTACACTGTAATAATTAATAACACGACAACAATGGTTATATATATCAGGTATATGATAAACGAATTTTTCAATACATTAATGTTTCTACATTATATAGCTTTTGTACTTTAGTACTAGTTCATTACGTTTTATAATTAGTTAAATAACCATTTTCTGGTCAAATAAATTGCAGTTCTGTCAAGATTTAGAGTAAAGTTATATCATAAGCACGGCCGTGATCATAATTATGTACAATGATTCAACATTCAAAATAACCAAAGTCAATTCTTGAAAGAACTGGGAAGCCTAAATATTTGTAATATGTTTATAATTTCAGCAATTTTTTTTGCAAGTTTGTATTTATTGTTATAAATTACTGCACAGTAGATATCTGTACTGCATTTGTGAGACTTACTTTTTTGTCGTAAAGCCTGCTCCTGTATTTAACTGATTGTGAGTTCAGTGTGTGTATATATGCAATATTATGTTGATTGCGTATATGTATATTGTAATATGTAAGTACTGCTTCTGCAAACAATTTTTATAAATATTTTGCCTGTAAACAATGTTGGATTTTTGACTGAAATATGAAATTATGTGAAATGAAATCTGTCAATAAATATTAAATTGTATTGTATACAAATGTATAAGGTGAATTTTTATAGTATATTATAAATGCTTCTCAAAGACTAGCTATTTTAATACCTTTCATGTTGATAACAACTTTTAAGCTGGGATTAAAATTCTCTAATACATAAAAGCATATAATAAAGTTGGTAATTAATGATTATAGTTAGATGATTAGTTGTAACTACAATTTTCTTTTTTAAGTTTATTGACCCACACTTCCTGGCATTTTTACGAAGTGATTTCCGCAATTTTGAATACACAATTCATAGAATGTTGTTATAAACATGTTGATTCATCGAAAGTGCAAAATTCACGATAAATAACACAATTATTATTTAAGCACGATTGTTTAAAAAATTATTTTTCCACAAACATAATGAGCATAGAATTAGAACAATCAAAGTTAACATTACTCTTTCTGTGTCTGTGTTTTCATTCATTTGTGGTTTCCAATGAGTTTAAAGATACTCAGTTCGAACGTGAGGATATTCTGGTAATTTTTAACTCGGACAGGCACGTACCCAGGGGGGTACACTGAGAGCACATGCACTCTCGAATGCGTTTGTTGTCTCAAAAATGCTTATTTTACCATAAAAGTTCAAAAATTTGGAAAAAAAATCGCCAGGCTCCAGAATTTGATGTGTTTTAAGTTGGTTTGTACCTATTTCAAAGCGCTACATGCACTCAATTGTACATACATTAGTACTCACATTCGAATTTTGATCTACCATTAATTAATTTCTGTAAAAAACCTTGCTGTGCACCCTCAACTTACGATCCTGGGTACGTGCCTGAACTCGGATTCAACTAAAATCAATTCCTGTCCTTGAATCTTGCTTAACTTTCTTGAAAGAATACTACTAAATGTCTTAACAACATAAATCCACAGACTGCTTATGTACAAAAGGGAAATATTTAAAGAATTTGGACATTCAATTAAATTGGATTGTTTTAAATTGTTGTTAGCCAGTAAATGAAGAAAACGAACACCAGGCTCGGACATTCTTTCAAGTTCATCAAACGAGTAATGAACCTGCTAGTTGCATTGATCCGTACGGGCGGAAAGGAACATGCAAAGTACAATCTTCATGCAAGAAGTATTCCGTCTTCAACTTTCGTTTCCTGAATAAAGCCAAATTCGAATGCACATTTATCAACAAAGAGGGTCAGCCGACAAAAGGACTTTGCTGTGCTAAGCCAGTTATTGCTACAATTATTTCCAGTCTTGCCGAAAAATTGCAACACCAAACGGGCAAACCACCCAGTTAGAAAAAATCAAATACCATGCATTAAATCTAAAATCATGAATAATGTTCAGATTTGGAATAAATTCCATTTCTTCGCTTATTTCAACAGGCAATCTTCCTACTACACCCAGTCCGACATCCTCTCCTAATTGCAAATTTGAACCCATCAAGAGAAAAATGGAGCATGCAAGCGAATATCAAATACCGAGGAAACTCGTCTTAAATTCAGTAGATGTTGCTTTGAAAAATGCACAAGTGGAATTGTATAAAATTACATTACAGGAAAGATCTCTTTTGAGTAGGCGTATTGTAGTTCAAACAAACACACCGGAAGAAGGCCAACTTCTTTTTACAGTGGTAAATAAAAACACTAAGGCTTTATCATAATTATCTGTAAAAGACCAACAATTTGGAAAAAAACTTTTTTTTAATTTTTAAAAACGTTATAATAAGGATAATGTCCATAACTAATTGATTTGACTTTGATCGAACTACTTAAAAAAAATATTTTGATTGTAGACTTCTGAAGCAGTTTCAAAAGCGGCAAGAAAAGGGGACGTTATTTTTCACACATCTATTGATTTAAGCAACAAGTATCAAAATACTAGTTATTCTGATTATCTCATTTATACAAAATAATTCCACTTATATAGTATTTATTTATTTGTAACGTGCACAAATTAATAATTAAAACCATGGGCAAGGGCGTAAAGCCGCCAAGTGGTCACTACGGGAAAGTGCCCTCACCATACTTCTGGAAAAAAGTGCCTTTAAAAAATCCTTACAAATTTCCCCCCTCCCTTAATTTTGAAATTCTAGAATTCTTTTAGCAATGGGTTTACAATAATAATCGAATGACAACTTTCAAACTACATAATATTCATGAAATTATTTCAATGTGTATTTTTAGGCTAGCTTTAAGTATTAAGCAGAAATTAGTTGGACTCAGGACATTCACCCCCTCTGTTTTGTCAGCTTTACGGCCATTTTGCCCTCAACCTCCTTTTGTATGCAACCGACAATCAAAATATCGTACAATAAACGGTTCGTGTAATAATATTCTTGAGGGCAAGAGTAAATTAGGAATGTCGACTACTCCCTTTATGAGGCTATTAACACCTGCATATGCTGATGGTATTTTCCAATTTATAAATTATTTCTATTATTAAATAAAAGTATTACATTTTTATAGTCCATAATTCAAATTTTTAAAAAACAGGAGTCGGGGCTCCAAAAGTTTCTATAGATTGTTCACCTCTTCCAAACGTTCGTCTTCTTAGTAGAGTTTTCCACACCGACGTAAATAGTCCCAGCACCCGACATTCTTTATTTGTTATGCAGTTCGGGCAATTTCTGGCTCATGATATTGCAGCTACTTCAATGCACCAGCTTGGTTCGTATTAAATAAAGGTTGTATAATAAGTAGCACTTCATTTCAGGGACACCTAAGCTTTTTAAAACTTCAATAATTCTTTTTGACAAACATACAAAAATATCTATTGTAAACTAGAAAATTTATAAAGGGGTTAGCACCCTGATACTCTGCTGCTGAATACGACCTTGTATTAATGAAAACAATGACCGTAAGTATCAATCTTGGTTGCAAAAATATACAAAATGTTTTCATTACATGGTTTTTCAGATGATGATGGAAATGGAATCTCATGTTGTACTGGTAAAAATAAAAGAGACAAAAATGACTTGCATATTCATTGTATGCCCATTGAAATTGCACCAGATGATCCGGTGTACGGTCCGGTGGGACAAACATGTATGAACTTTGTGAGAAATCGTTGGGGAACAAGAATTGATTGCAGCGTCGGATATGCAGATCAGTTGAATGCGGTATCACACTGGTTAGATGCTTCTAATGTTTACGGATCGGAAGATGATGACGCAAATGATTTGCGCTTGATGAGGAATGGGCTCCTAAAATTTTCATTGGGGCCTGAGACTCAAAATTCTCCAACAGAACCCGTTTTTCTTCCAAGACAACAAGATGCTGTAGTTGGATGCAGTTCGGAGGCAGCATTAAGACCGCTTTGCGCTTTAGCAGGCAATAATTTCAATTTACAACTAATGGGATTGAAAAAATAAACCAGGTAAATAATATTCGGATTCGAAAAAACCAAAAAAAAAATCATTTGTATTGAGTAGGTGACCGTCGTGTCAATGAAATGCTCGGTTTGAAGACAACTCATTTGATCTGGTTTCGGGAGCACAACCGAATTGCTAAAGAGCTTTTTGAATTAAATCCTCATCTTTCTGACGAGAGACTTTATCAGGAATCAAGAAGAATTTTAATTGCTGAGTATCAACACATAATCTACAATGAATATGTGCCGATTTTAATTGGTTTGTAACTATTTAGAAAATTGTTTGAAAAATGCTTAGAACATTATACAATAATATAATAATTTGAAGAGTTTAGAATTGCATTAATAAAACCTTTTTGAACAGGAAAGAGTTTTATGGACAGTAAAAATATTTTTCCATTGGAGAATGGATTCTATGAAGGTTACAACCCAGACGTTGATGCTTCGATGTCCAACGCATTTGGGGTCGCGACTTTTAGAATGGGACACTCACTTGTTCAAGGAGTGGTCGAACTTTTTGATAAATTCGGGAAATCGGTACATAACAGTACTATTAGCGAAACTTTTTCAAAACCTGATGACATTCGGGTCCATGATGGTGTTGACCTTTGGATTAGAGGATTGACCAGAGTTCCAATACAAAACTTTAACAGACACGTGACATCTCATGTAGATAACATTTAAACATCTCTTTGTTGCAATGGATTTGGATTTATGTTTCCTGATTTCAGAAATCCAAACTATTTTTTGATTGTAGGTGGGTGGTCACCTTTTCCAAAAACAGGGACTCGTGGGAATGGATTTAAGTGCCTTAAATATTCAGCGTGGACGAGATCATGGTATTCCAGGATACAATAGCTACAGAGAATTCTGCGGAAAAAGTCGAGCGACAACTTTTGACGACTTTAATGACACCATCCCCAAGGAAGTATGTATTTAAAAGTTTAAAGAAGTACTTGTATGAAGAGAATGCTCCTTAATAGTAAACATACGAATTTAAAGCGAAGATTCATTTTTATAATTTTTCAGCTAATTGAACTGATGAAGCTTCATTACAAACATGTGGACGATGTTGATTTATGGCTTGCTGGATTAACTGAAAGACCAAAAGCTGGGTCACTGGTTGGACCTACTTTTGCATGTATAATAGGGAATCAATTTATGCGATCTAAACAAGGCGATAGATATTTTTACGATAATGGAAATACTCGCCATTCTTTCACATTAGGTGTGTTTATAATTATTTATCTTAATTCAGTTTAATACGGGACTTTTTTGTTTTTATTTGTGTAATGTCATTGTAAATAATTATTACAGCGGGAGAGCCGCTGTTATGAACCTACATGTTGTGTTTGTCTGTGTTTTTTCGTAACACATCTCTGTGTGGCTATATTTGATAAATTTATTCCGTTTTGAATGGTTTGTTATTTTATTGCTACTTTCTGTTTTCAGAACAACTTACAGAAATTCGAAAAACAACTTTGTCTAGAATCCTGTGCGATAATGGTGACCATATTACGGAAATGCAACCTGCTGCATTTTTTCTTCCGGACAGTGATAAGTAAGAAATTAAAATAACTATATCTTATACCGCTATACCTACCAATAGTATCAATGTAACAACTAGTACGGTTTGGGATATTAATTCTGCATTATTTTCGTTTTCAGTAATGCAATTGTTGATTGTACCAGTATACCAGCAGTTAATTTAGGGTTATGGAGAAATATTAAGTGAATACCCACAAAAAATGTACAATTTCATCAGCTTCCTGGTCTTTTGTCTCACACGTGCAGTTGATGTTCGACTTGGATCAAATCAAACATCAAGAAATAAATTGCTTTGGTTGCATATTATCAATTATTTCATTTTATAATAATTAATCGTTTCCTTCCAATATCTCTAAATCTTCCTTTAATATGGAACACGAGTTTATTCATTTTAGTGTATGTGAATACTAATTTCACTTTTAATTACTATTGTGATTGTATTTTAGCATTTCATGTACATATATACTACACATGATGATTTACAATGATAGAGGAATAAATATGGGTATGGCTAGTTTGTTCAATAAAAATATTTTTTTAAATCAATAACAATTTCTGGACAACTGACAAGGAACTTTTCATTTAAATTCATAATACATATATAGAGGGTCCTAAAGTTGAAATTATTTTCTGTTGCATCGAAATATTTTATGATTGCGAAATATAAGGACACATTTTAAGGAGCCGAAAGACAACTTTGTCTATACCTAGACCTACCCTACGTAACATGTAAGTGCTAGTCTAAGTAGTGAAATACTCAATAAAGGTATGGTTACTCCTCAATCAATTTGATGCATACATAAGATTTATTTAATATGTCCCTCTATCGTATTTGCTGTAATGTAAAGTAGTCAGCGCTTGTTTAACCATAGCCATGGCTTTTTTAGAAGTTGAAACAAAACACTTTTGCTAATGATTTGCTCTTGGTATTTATAAAGTTTTGATTTTGATTATCAAGGTTGATTATGTTACAATACTACAATTTGTGTCATTTACACAATTGTTCTACTATTTTTAATGTCTCTTTGAAAGCACCTAATATGCAATATTATTTATACTAGCACTTGTGTAGCTAGGGGGGGGGAGAATTTTCACCCCGAAATCCGGAAAATGTGACGCGATAATAAGCAAACTAGCACAAATGTTTTGAGTATGTCCCCCCTCCCGAACTCAAATCTTGGCTACGCCTATGTATACTAGGTCTCTATAGTCTATATATTGTTTCATAGGATGTTCAATTGTCTACGACAACTTTCTTAATGCAAGGTCAATATTAATGCATTGCAATTTTTGTGCAGTGTGTTGATGTACTTTATACATTCACCAATACACTAACTGATAAATTGAAAAAGTCTCTCTATTCCCTGATCAAGAATCAGTGGTAATAATTATATTTATAAGTATTACTAACTGTACTTATTCATGAGTATGATCTATGATGAATCAATAACTAAGTCTTAATTTCTTATTCTACCGCAGGTCATCATGCAAGGTCTTTTTTCTGGTTATATTGTTGTGTTTACTGTATTTTGTTTCATGGTGGCTTTAGTCAAGGTCAGAGAGCAAAAAGTATTTGTAGTAGGAATATCTAGGAAGAAATATTTAAAAAGGTTAGTAATTGATTTTCTTCCAAAATGAAATTTTTTGTTTCCCTTTTAATTGAAAAAATAGTTGGAAGATGATATCAATGCAGAATTTGTGAAGGATATTGCTGAAACACCGGGATTAAAGCAAGATAATTATGTTTTCGGTTTTTGCAATTTCGAGGGCAAAAAGACTACTTTGAAACTTTACAAAAAACAAGTTGAAGCTTCTAAAGCTTGTAAAACTATAGCAGACTACAAGGTAAATATCATGGCAAAAGTTTAGGTATATGAATTGAAGATAATTGTGACAAGAAAACTCGTGTATTTTTTGATCGAGGGGATATATACCTCAAAAGGTAAGTAATAACTAGTGAAACATTATTTCATTGGTTGTTACGTTTGGCTGCTAGACTGCCCGACGATTTCTGTAAGCGAACATCTAAAAATCTAATAACCCCAAAGGGGGGACACTTTTCAGGCTTTGTTGAAATGAAATAACGTTTCGCTCGTTATTACCTACCTTTTGAGATGTATATCACCTCTTTCAAAGATCCACGTTTTTTCTTGTCACGATTTCTTAAAGTAATATTACAATTAGTCTGATTACAATAATCCAGTTCAAGAATTAACGATTTAATTCAAGAATTAAATCGTCAATTAATTCATTCGTTTATACCTTTAGTGCAATAAAGCGTGTCAATATGAGAAAATAGGAATATCAGATGCACAAGGTAATGTTGACAGAGACAAGTTCGAAACTCACCTTAATCGGTTTATGGCTGGACAGCATCCAACTATCACTAAAAAGGTAGTTGATGCATCTCTAGAATGTTTAGTAATCAATGGAATTAAAGGTAATTGCAATTTGAAATATAATTTTTGTCAAAGATACAGCAAGACATAATTTCTCTAACTCATTTCATTCTTGGTATTTAATTTTGACAGATTTGTATTCTTAAATCGTTTTAGCTATGTTATCAACGACTAATTGTACCATTAACAATGCTCCCATGGGATGTGTGGTAATGAAGTACTATAAGGTTTGTTCTTCAGCAATTATTCAATTCAAGTGTTAGAATTGCTAGATTGTTGCTTATATATTATTTGCATCCAGTAATTCTTGATAAATGAAAATTTAGGCATTGATTTTATCAATAAACAATATTTTATAGTCATGAAAATTTTTAGTTGTGCAGACCCGGTGACAAATTACCACCAGGACTTGCCGGAGCACCATAGTGCAATTTTAGATTGCAACCCTTAATTTACATTGACATGAATTGGTTATTCGTATAAAAATTTTCCGCTGTATCTGATATCTGTAAAATATTATGTAGCTTAACTAGTATACATAAATAAATGTCCAACATTTTAATTACTAACAATGTGATGGCTGATGAATGATGATTCAACAATCTAGATAATATACAAATTCTCTAGAGCCACAAAGAGCAATAAAATGTAATTTAATTACACAGTGTAAGTGAGATCAATACTACATACTTAATACTTACACATTATCTAGTGGAATTCTTCGTTTACAGAAAAAGACGTCAGCTTTTGATAATAATGTGACTGTGCAATGTCCAAAATTCAGTTTATGAATTACTGAATTAGCTACCATTGGCAAAATAAGGTTTTGTCAATAGTACAAAATTTGTGTATAAGTAGCAATTTTTGGCAAACCATTTTTATACCAATCTAGGCCGTATACAGAAATCAATTTCGGGGAACGAGGGCAAAATAACAACGTCAGGTCAAAATGTGTATATGATCGCGAAAACATTTAGCTAATTTGTGCGAAAATCAAATTAAAAAGGATAAAAAATCTGGGGAAAAATTTTGACGATTTTTTCATTTTATGGCAAAATAAATTTCGGGGTTCCGTTTGCTACTCTATATACAATACAGCATTAGTACTGTAAGTAAAATCAGTTAAATTGTTTTTGTTATTTGCCCTGTTAAGTTATGATGATTTAATTTCATATTCTTATAATGTGTAAGTAGTAATTAAATTAATGAAATATATTGTAGTCTGTATTTATGCAAGAGGATACTACTTATTATGCAATTACTGTGCTCCAACTTACTATAAATAAAAAAATGCTTTTGTAAAAGTATTTACTGACATGTTGAGTTGAAATGCTTTAGCCCGTCCAATAATGGACTATGCTAATCTGGTTTATTAATTTTCACGCGAAACGTAACTATAATACTACTAGCCGAATTGACTTTTGGCATTTAGGAGTGTAAATTCTACTCAACTTTTCATAGCATGTATAACAGTGAAAGTATTTCCTACAGCTATACCTAAGTATAAGTACATGTTTTTTGTTGTTGTTGATGGAAAAAATACTTTATAGATCTTAATAATAATAGTTGGATGAGATGTTTCCTAACGGTCCGAGTTCGTGTCCCTTGAGTTTTACAAACATCCAGAAGGAGTTAAAAACAGTATCATTTTAAAGGCAAGAAACTTGGAGTTCTATATTGTGATGGAAATAACGATGACGATATGAAGCGATTAAATTAGGCCTTGATTTCCTTGAAGGCTTCTGGGTTGAAGGTGCTCAATCCAGAGTTGACCAAAGATGGTTGGTAGGTCAAAGGCACTCTGTGGAAGGTTTGTCCTTCAAAGGTTTGTGGGAGTTCCTTTTGGATGAGGTCCTGCAGATTTAAAAAGGAAATACATTAAAACATCATTCATTTATACTTTCCTTGATGACTTATATATTAAGTAGGGATGATTTTTTTTAAATAATATTTAAAATAATACCTTGTTGAGCATGGTGTTGTAAAAGTGGAGCTTGTCTTCTCCGAGGGGAAGGAATTCCTTGGTTTCCTTTGGGACGAAGGTGTAAAGCTCACGGTTGTAGAATTGAGGAGTGACGAGTTTCTCTCCTTCCAAGTTCTTGTTCAAGAAAATGTTCTTGTTGAAGATGTTTTTGCCATAACGGGCATACATAGCAGCAACAACTGGGTTGTAAATATCTTGTTCATCAATGGTCTTGAACATTTCAGTTGGGTTGCGACGGATTCTGTATTCCTCTTCCAAGGTAAGGGGAAGACGGATGTTCTTGAGATCTTCAGCGGTGAGGACCTTCTTTCCGAGAGTCTTTGTCAAGTAAAGCTTCTTAAGAAGAGCATCCTTTGAAAGTTGTCCTTCGACAATGGGGTCAACGAATTCCTTCTTGGGTGTTTCGATTTCGACAGATGGAACTGGGACCTTGACAATTTTCTCTTCAACGGTCTGTGTACATAAAATAAATTAAAATTATTAAAATACACAAAAATGCGAAAAATTCCCTTAAGTCCTCACAAAAAAGATTTTTTACATACCTTGATATCACCGGTAGTGATTTTTTCTTCCCCAGTGACAGGGTCGACGATTTTAGCGACGGTTTGTTCCTCAACATGAGTTCCGGGCAAAACTTTAGCTTCAGTCTTAACTTCCCCAGTAACTTGTCCTTCCTTGTTCAAGAAAAGAGTACGGTAGATTTTATCCAACAAGACTTTGTAGTCAACATTTTCTACATTGTATCTATCCCCTTGTCCGTAGTATTGGGTAGTTGGATATCCAGTGGTGTATGGAAGGGAACCTTCTTGAACACGACGGAGAACATCGAGATCAACATTTTCACGGACGGCAGGACGGATGAATTGTCCATTGAAAGCTTCTGTGTTGACGGGTCTGTAACGGTCGAAGACGCTACGTTCAACTGGAGAAGTTCTGGTGGTCATTTGTGGAGTGTAGACTTGTCCAATGACTTGGAGTTGTGGGTAGATGTATTTGTAGAAAAGAACTGGGTTTCTGAAATATTGTTGGAATTGACGGTTGACCCAGTATTGCTGGAAAAGTGGAGAAGCGACGTATTGCTGGAAAACAGGGTATTCCAAGAATTGACGGAACAAAGGAATGCTCATATACTCGCGGAACAATTCAGTGCTGTACAATTCTTCGAAAGAAAGAACTGTAACGCGTTGATTGTTCAATTGACGCTCGATTCCTAAATCACGGACAGTTTGGTAGGGCAACTCCCGGGGAAGCTTTCCCTGCTCTTGGTGTCCAGTGAGTACATGCTGCACTGCCAAATGTTCTTTCAGCAAATGCTTATTGGTGTTCAATTTTAAGGTTTCCTGTGCACCGACAGCGGCGACAAGGAGAGCGACAGCGATCTACATTAAAAACAAACCAAAATAATTGTAATTAACGATCACGCAAATAAAATAAAATCAATCAACTGCCTACACACATTTATTTCCACAATTTATGTAATTCCTTTGCAAAATTTCAGATTCAAGAATACTTACAAAAGCCTTCATGATGAGAGAACAAGTTTGTTATCCGAATGCGGTAACAGACTCCGAGGGCGAGTGACGATGAAACCACCGCTTTTATACACTTCGTCTCAGTTCGTTTCTTTGTGGAAGATTTATGCCCACCTGCTTGGCTGGTGCCAGGCAATTGTAAATTAATACACACAAGGTACGTTTCTATATATATGCAGCTTTTTCTTGTCTGTGTCTTATAAATGCAACTCCGCTGGATTGGTTAACTGGAATCTCTGGAAGATCTTTTTTAGGCTCAAGAAACTCGACTAAGACTAACCTCACGTAGCAACAGTCATTCTTCAGCAAATAATAGCAACAGATGCCTTTCATAACCTTAAAATGTGAAATCCCCTCTCTCTATTTAATACATAGGTATATATAATACTACAAGTCCAGAAAAATCACCGTACATCTACATATACTCAAACTACAAATGTGCAAGAAGTGCAAAAAATGATTCCTGCAATAATTCAACAAACAAAGAGAGTATTAAACAGGTAAGTTACATGCAAAACGCATAAAATATACATAAATGCACACACTGAGACATAGGCTTTCATAATTGTAATCCATTCCTTTCAAGGCAGATTTAGGCTGGTTAAGTAAGCAAGTATTAATACCATATGGTGTGTGTATGTGCAGAAATAGGTTTTAATGTAACAAAGAGAATAAATGACCACTACGCAATTGGTCGGGGTCGACAGTATTAAAACCAAAGTAAGAAATGCTCTTGGCGTGTTGTAACTTGTAAAGAACGAAGAAGGAAAGTATATACAATACACGTTTTTACATTGTATTTAAGTATTGTTAGTTAGATCCTACATGTATGTATATAATACCTACACTATTGCCTTTGGCTGTGTCCAACATATATTTACAAAAAAATTCGAATGATATCGGTAGGTTAGTTAGCCGATTCTGGAGTTGCTACGTGAAGAAAGTTGAAAGAGCTGAAAGTAAAGGTGACCGTGAAGAAGTGCCTGTTGGCTTGCCTTCAATAAATTCACAAAGCCATAGGGAATGGAATTGTGTTTATAGGCTAGGTTCATCTTGATCTACGTATGTGTATTATTATTATGATACATACTACATACATAGGTACATGAAACTGAGATCTGAGACTGGTTTTGCAACAATACTAGTGCAAAATCTAAGGTAGGTAAAGGTACCTACTTATAATCTTCAGCTCAAATGAAGAGGAGACTGTTTATCTTTGATGTTCTGTACTATTTAGTGTACCAGCAGCTTATTGTTAATACTCACAGCCAGAGCAAGCTCTGGAAGATTCTCTTTTAACGAGTACACGAAGGGGTAAAAAAATTTCTGCTTGTACTGATGTGCTATTATGTTTAAACTTATTTATTGCGATGCTGGTGAAGAGAAGATGATGATGTTTAAAACGTAGATGTATTTAAGTCGATGATCAAAACAGGTTGGATGCATTTGGCTATGTCTATGTGAAACTATTGGATTGGTTATTCTCGGTTGTTATTTCACATTGAATTTTTATTTTGGGGGTTTCGCTCTACCTTGAGTTTCAGTAGTAAATATAGTTGACTGCATAATTAATGTTAAAAGTAAGACAAGTGGAATATTCCTAAAAGTAGCTATACTGCATTGTAAAATGGTAACACCGATTTTTGTTACTCAACCTACTATGGTATTGTATTCGTGTTACCATATACCTTGTTTATCTCTTTAACACTTCTGCACGATATGTAATTTAAATGCTTTAAATAAAATATTTTTTTATTTAAAGTTTCCTTTCTTGCAGGCACAACAAATGAGGAGTTAGTAACAAATCTTATGTAGGTACTTACTAACATGAAACAAGGACGTACCCAGGATTTATCTTTGGGGGAGGATAATTGTAAAAGATGTGTAAAAAGTTATGAAAAAAGCACAAATTTTGTTATACCGCGTATTGCTTACTTATATTAATAATCTCGCCTCATGTTAATAGCCTTCTGTATTAATAGCCCCCCACAATCATTAATTTGACATATTAATTATGTTCTCAAAGTATTACCCGCAAAATACATCTATTCATAAATGTACCATTTATATATTCTGGAATCTAGATACTTATAAACAAATTAAACACATCTTTACCGAAACCTATATTTGTCGTTTCTTTGCCTTTTTATTGATGTGGTTACTTTCAAATTGAAATGCTAGCCCTATCGTCACAAAAACCTCAAGTAAATAATGCTATAAAGCTTAAAGGCAAGATGAAGCGAGAATTTTTTTAAATCAATGATGGAAACAATGTTTTTAGACAGAACAGGTCCGGTCATAGGCTCATTCTGAAAAATAGCTTCAGCCAGAATGATGCTTTTCTCTGTGTAAT